>WBMZ01009984.1:0-94959 GCA_013400975.1 Atrichornis clamosus
GACGGCGGCAGCTGCGGGCGGGGACAGCGCGGCCGCGAAAGGTCAGCGCGCCCTGCGCTGCGGGGAGCGCCCCGGAGCCGGGCCCCCGCCGCCCCTCACTCGGAACTCACGCCGGAGCTGCTTCCCCGCGCCGTCTCCTAGTTTTTCCCAAAGCTCCCGCACCTTCCCGGTTCGCGGAAATTGGAGGTAGAAAGGAAAAGCGCGGCTGCGCTCGCTGTTGGAGCCCCCGTCGTTTGGGGCCGCCCGGAGCGCTCCCCCTCGCCCGAGGTGCGGGCTGGCCACTCCCCGGCTCACCGGCCCGTGTTTCTCACAGCCCCAGTGGGAAAGGTGACGAGGTTCCCAGCTGGAAAACCAGGGACAAGGTTCTCCTCCACCCCACTGGCGCAGGGACGGCCAGGGCAGCCCATCTCCCAGAGCGGCTGTGGCTGCCCCTTCTCCCAGGGCTGGTCCAGGAAGGATGCTCTCGATTGTCACCGTGCACTCCAACCAGCTCGGGCCCTCAAAGAATAATAAGGCCAGGTTACTTTTTTTAACTTTTTCTTTAGGAATGTGAGGTGTGAAATAGCTGCTACTCGCTTTCTACACCTCCCGCTGGGTGGCTACAGTATTTGTACAGGATTTTGAATAGGATTCCAGGCTTATTCATCTCCACGGATTTAAACCCCTCTTCAGTGCCCCACAGGGATTCCCTGGTCTTCTCCAAACCTGCTGCCTGAGCCCGTGCTGTGCTGCAGAAACCCACTCAGGCAAAACTGACACAGATCTATCTGCACCATTCTCTGACTATTTCCTTTATTGTTTTTTTTAAATCTCAGACAAGCACTTAACCCTGAAAAATGCAAAGACAGAAGTGTGCAAGGGCTCTACCAGAAGGAAAGAGGCTCAGCAGGCTTCCCAGCTTCTGGCAGGCAGCCCCCAAGTACCCCACGTTTTCCATGCAGGGGCGAGTTCCTCACTCTGCCGTGCTCCTGCTGTACCCAGGCGCTTCCCGGTCCCCTTCCATCCACAAAAGGGGTGGCACTCACCCCCAGGCTGCGGATCACAGTTCCAATTCCACTCTCAACTCCCCTTTCCTATGGAAAATGTGGCGAGTTATGGCTTACATATCTCTGTGGGACTGTTTTCAGGAAAACTGTGAAAGTGTCTTTCCTTGGTTGGTTGGGGGTTTAACAGGAGACACAAAAACCACATCGTGATAAATATATAAACAAGGGAATTTACACCTATGGACTTTTCCTTCATGGAATATAACCCCTAGAGGCCCTGAGTGGTGATGGTCTTAGGCTACATCTCACATCTTTTTACTCCATTTTAACTTTTGGGCTTTTTTGAGACAGTATGGATTGGACTATTTTTAAAATGCACATCACTCGGTTTATTATTAGCAGGAGAAGGGGCGAGTAGATTGTGTTGCACTGAAGCCTCCCTTACCAGCTTGCTTAACCCCAGATCAAAGGCACTTGGGAACGTGCTCTTTTTCCTTTGCCCATAATTAATTTATTTTGGACGGAGATCTGCGACAGAACCAAATGTGGGCACAGGACCAACATATATATTTGTTTTACAAATGTGAGATACAAAGAAGCAATCTGGAAATAGTGCTGATTCCAGTATCCCATCTCATCGTGACCACAAGCTTCATGAGCATCTGATGAATACAGCTGGGGTGGGAATTCAGCCTGGATGTATGCACAGGGCCTTCATCACCTTTTCTGTGTCTTTTCCCTACTGAAAGCCCAGCCAGAGGTAGACAGCTGATTGATGATATCATTTTGTAACCGGTTTTAGGAAGTTTTAGTCTGACAAGCCAGATTTCAAAAATTAAGCTTGTATTCCAGCTTCACGAATTAAAAAAAAAAAAAGAAGCTGACATTACTGCCTCATTCCAGATGTTTAAGTGTTAATGGTCAATTATTTATCTTTAAAGTGTCCTGAAAATTAAAATACATTAATTGCCTGGTGTTATTTTAGAAGGGCCTGGGCTGACACGGCCCAGATTTGAGTGGAAATGGAAAAATGTCAGTGTGCTGTGTAACCTGTGCTCCACCCAGTAGTACTGAGAGGCAGGGCAACAAATTTCCTCCCCACTCCCCAGGATGAGCTCAGGCAGATCCCTTGGCTGCTGTGGAGAAGCCCGTGGTTGGAAACTGCCATACAGATCACAGGAGAACCACGAGCCTGGACTGAGCCTGCCCGACCTCCATCCCTCCGCGCTGCTTCCACACGCTATTCCTTTACCTGTCAATATCCCCTGAGCTCCTCTGTGTGGGTGGATGGACTCTGTGATCAGACTAACGAGGGCTGGACCGCTCGTGCACCTGGAGTGGCAGAATTTGGCCAGTGGGGCTGCTCAGGCTCTGACAGGCGCGGAGGAAACGCGATTTGTCTTTTCAAGAGCCCCATGAGCTAAAATAGGCTGCTGAGATGACAGGAAGCAGAGACTCCAGCTCCAGTTTTCTTCCTCAGCAAGTGATAAACCCAGCGTGCCATCTCAACACATACTTGTGAGAGGAATGGCAAAGGGATGGAGAACCTGCTGTCTGTGCAATAAAACAAAAATGCTCTCACAGCAGTTAGGAAGGCGACAGCGAAGCTTGGCACCCACACCTATAGTAAGTGCTCTTGCTGGAAATATTTACAGTCTGTAAAATGTGTTGTGTACCTTTCTAACAATAATCACGCAGCTCTTGGCTCCTGGGTTTTGCAGCTGAGTAAAGGCTCTGGGTGTTCCGGGTGCTCACGCTCCGAGGAAATGCCCGTGTGAGGCACCAGCCCCACCACTCCGAGCGGCAAACACATCAGCCAGCCCACCAGCCACCCCTCTGCCGGGGAGTTGCCTCTGGACTATTTTTATGAAGTCTTTTAGGCTGGTGATGGGCCCTGGGTGAAGGCAGGGATACACTCCAGCTCTGCTCTCAGCTGGGGCATCCAGAGATAAGGGCCCAAATCCCTGGCAGCCACCCGGAACAGCGTGAACACAATCACATGATGGTGAAACAAGCCCTGGCCGTGGCTGTGACAGCAGCACGGCCCCTGCTCCTCACCTTCCCCACCACACACAACACCTTCCCGGCTGTGATGGACTCACCAGCAAAAAAAGTGGGGGTGTTGTACAGAGGCAGGTTCCAGAGAGCCCTAAAATCGCCGGCAATGCGGGAAAGATAAACTGGGAATGGTAAATCACAATATAAAAACTAAGGCATACCCAGAGGAATTAGCAGGCGACAAGATTAAATAAGCAGGAAGAATATTTTTCCATGTAATATACTGAAACCATAAGATTATGATGCAAATTACTATATAATAGTAAATAGAACAAAACTATAGATACAGAACATTGTTACATTGTTACATTGTCATGAGATACAAGTCAAGTCAGTTTTTTTTTTGAAGGGATAAGAAATATTTATGAAAAGTAGCTCCAATGGTGTCTACTGTACAAAGCAGGCTGGTTATAATTTTCAGCTCAATAAGCTCTTAAACCTCTGATGGTTGGAGAGGCATTGGTGGGGAAGGAAGTTCTATTTCTGATCTTTCCTTGCTCGGAAAGACAGGCAGTGTGTACTGGGCTAGGTGGACCTCAGAGCATGGCAAGTCTCTTAGCATTTATGTAGAGCTCACGTACCTAAAGCACAGACTATTTTATTTGTTTTGAACTCATTTAGGTCAAGCATAGGCACTTCTGTGCAGGCTTATATTAAATATTACTTCTGTGAACAGTCTCTGCGGCCTTTTTTTTGGGGGGGGCTGGGGATTTAACATTTTGCAAAGCTCAGTGAGGAAAATGTTACTGCTTGTAAATAGTAATGTCTAGTGCACCACGTACGTGCTCCAAGCAAGACTATTCCCTTTCTCAGGCCACCACGAAACACTTCACCAGTTGCTGTCAGCCACCACTGTGGGAAACACGCAGGGTTTTCCCATCAATGCTGCCGAAGTTTCCGAGTGTCACTTTACAAAAGTGAGAGGAACCTCCCACTTCTTCCCTCTGCCATCCGCAGCTGAAAGGAGCACCACCCCAGCGCCCCGCCAGGCCTTTGAGCTGAAGCCGGGAGATGCTGTGAGCTCGCAGGAGCGGCGGGGAGAAGGTTTGACTCAGACCCTGTGAGTCACCGCTGGTCCCCCATTCTCCCCGTGCTGCTGAGGGAAGGAAATTCTGACAGCCGCGCCACAGCTGCACCGGCCGGAGGGGTGGGGAGGGAAACGGAGCCCACTCCCAATTTTTTTAAGCCCTCTGTTATTGGATCCAGTCCCCCTCTCTGTCCCAAAGCAGATTCCACCAGACCCAAGCTGCTGCTGATTTGAGTTTCCTTTCGCTGAGATTGCCATCAGCCGTCTCAAGCTCCTGTGGGAACCTGGTGATATGTTTAAAATTATCCTTGCATTTAGAAAAGTTTTTCCTAGTCCTAGCCACTTCTTGCTGTGGGGTAAATCTCCTGTTCCACAGCCATTTCCATTAGACATAGCAGGGTATGTTCCCTGCTCTTTCATCTGTGGGACTAACAGCAGCAGCTATTGATTACCTTCTTGAACTGAATCTTCAGGAAACCAGGAGAGGAAAAATCAGAATGGTTCTCACGTATCTTTGGTTTGCTTTCTTTTTTTTTTTTCTTTCTTTCGACACGTACAGTTCAACACAAAAATCATCCCACGGTGTTTCCATGTTCCTGCACGCCACAACCTGCCCCTGTGTCTTTGGTCTTAAGCAATGAAGGTGAAAAAAGTACAAAATTGCTTACCAGAAGTTACTCTTAGAGCTTTAGCCATCTGAATCACAAAGAGGAAAGAAAGGGTGAAGCATTTACTTGGAACTCCACTTGCCCCTCTTCGCGTTTATAGGAGCCAGCATCTCCCTCAACACACACTTAGTCCAGGTGCTCAACTTCCTGTTGAGCCTGCCATTGTTTCACCATTTATAATTGAGGCAGCGAAGCCTTTTGTTATAAAATACAAAGAGGCACTGACAGTGAGTCAGGCTAACACCCCTTAAGTGGCTTGGGCGCTGGCAGACTGCAGCAGGTTTAGCATCCTGCACGGACTGGCAGCCCACGGAGAGACCAGTTATTAACACTTCATTAGCAGTGATGGGAGTTTTGCCATCAGCAGCGATGGTTTTCACGTACCAGGACCTAAATACTTTCATCTCCTCGTTTGCTATCAGCAGGTATGCCACTACAACAGCTCGGGATTTGTTACCCGCTGAGATTAGGCTGGGGGAAGCTCAGAGCTTTGACAGCACTTGCCACAGGAGATGCTGGCTCTTCCAGCCCCTCCGTGAGGCCCCCGGAATAACAGAGATCAAACCTACAGACCCAGCCCGTGGGGTTTTGCTCCCTGCCCACCCAACCTCCTACGCAGCCAGGAGCCCACCCTGAGCTCCCTTTCCAGCCCAACAACACCTCCCAAAAAGTAGCAAATTTGGACTTGTGTCAGTGAGTGAAGACCTGAAGTTACAGCAGGACCAAATTGTGGTATAACAGCAAAAAGCCCATTGCACTAATATTTGGGTAATATTACACACACTCCTGTGTCTGCTTTTTCAGATTTTAATTACTGCAGGGCAAATCTCAGTGGTCCACATAGAGAAGTGGCCTACAGATATTATAAGGTCTTTCCACAAGACATTTCCAATGAAATTACACTGAAGGCTATCACTGAATTGTATATTTAAATTCTATACTTCCATGTATTCAGTTACAGCTGGTGGTTACAGCTTTTTGTGTGTTTAATTTGTTTGGGTTTTTTGGGTTTTTTTTTTAAATATCCACAATTTATCTCCAAGGTGTTTGTGGTTTAAACACATGAATCATGAATTCAGTCGGGATCTCTGTGAAGACTCCCTGGAAACAAGAGGACAATGAGCTGAGAATCCAGCCCAGGGCTGAGTCAGCAGCAGGTTCAGAGAGATCCACCGGTGTTTTCCAGAACATTGGTACCTATGGCCTGCATGAGAGACTGTGGGCAGCTGGTTGAAGGAAAAGTTGTGTTCACTTTTTCAGGCTCAAACCTCTGTGTTTCTATGTGACAGGTATTGAAAGAAAGAAATATAGAAAAAATGGAAGGATGTTTCAATATGCAATCACTCCTCTAAGACAGATCTTATCCAGAGGAAGCATCACCTGCAGTAGGTGAGTCCTGCTGTTGGAAATCAGGTGTGACTGTATCCTCACGTGCATGTTTTTGAGTATCAGGTGGATCCCAGAGAGGATATAGACATTTTTATATTGTGCTCTGAATCCATATAAATAAAATAATGCAGCGGTGATTGCTTCCTGGTCAGGTTGAGCACCACGACCTTCCTGCTTTATATCTGTAGATATAAGGAGCCTGTCTATATCCAGATGGATAATTCAGACTAGCAAAGCCCGGCCATTTGTTCCTGTACACAAATGTGCCATAAAGACTCACTACTCCCAGCACACGCAGGTGTTTGAAAAGCAAGCAGCCAGCACCGTGTGTGCTCCCAGAGCCCAGGTCTCTGCTTTCCTCGAGCAAAAATCGGGGTGGGGAGTCAGGCAGAGCCGGAAGGGATGACAAAACCAAGGTGACGCAAAAACCTGGAGCTGTGGGCTAGGCTTAGTGATAAGAGGGGAGGCCTGGACAAGAAGGGATAAAAAGTGTGCGATAAAAAAGGTTTGTAAACTCCTGGCATCTTATTCACTGTGACTGATCCAAAGTCAAGCTTCTCTGACTAGCTGTTGCCTCCTGCCAGGGCAGGTGTGACATCCAGGCCATTTCTTCAGCCCTAATGCCACCTTCTCCATCTAATCTTAATAAATCTTTCTAATTGCACCGCTTAGGAGTTAATCTGTCATTTGAGATTTTTTTTTTTTGTGGCTCCCCCTCCAGACTGTCAAACAGACATCTGTCTGCCAGCAGAGAAGAAAGGGTGTTCCACTGCTATTTTTGTCAGTTCTGCCATCCAAGGGGTACCACAATGAAGGAGTTTTCTCTCAGAGGTGAACTCAAATCACAGCAACCTCTTGCTGACCACAGAGGAAAACTGAATTTGGGTGGTTTTAGGAAGTTCTGTGTGTATCACTTATGTAGGTCAAGGTGGGAAATAGACACATTCACAAAAGTCTCTGCTGATTCTGGCGATCTCTTTTCAAAAGCAGCTCTTGAATACTCCCTTTCAAAACACAGGGCTTTCAACATATGTAATTTTTCTTTGGCCTATTTTATCAGCTACTCCAATGATAAAACCCAAGTTCTTTTATTTATATAAATATGTTTTTTTATACAGAGTTCTTTCATGTTACCAGCAGGTTGAATTCCCACGGGAAGATGCCAACACATGCACTGAGGATGAGGATATCAACAGCTATGAGGTGAGGTACTTGGCACGAGGTCTGAAAGGCACCAGTGACACAGTAGGAGAACTTCCAGTGGCTCATTCTCTCCTTTCGCTCATGCACGGCCTGAGCACCCAGCAACTGACACACCTTAAAATAATGGTGCCTGAAAACAAGTCCTCAGATAACCTGCACTGTCAGACCATAAAGAATGTTATTTAATTAGTGATTACACGCACGGGGACAGTAAACCTA
Organism: Atrichornis clamosus; assembly: GCA_013400975.1. Lineage (NCBI taxonomy): Eukaryota > Metazoa > Chordata > Aves > Passeriformes > Menuridae > Atrichornis > Atrichornis clamosus. Next base: position 7,551 of record WBMZ01009984.1, read on the forward strand.
AACAGAATAAAGAGAAGAAATCTCAGTGTTCTTTTAAAATATTTTAAAATACTGTTAAAAATGCACTTATAAACTTATAGTACCACTAATTTCTCAGTGTTTTTAGTAACATCTGGAAATACGTGAAAACAGCCCTGAAAAATTACAAGATAAAACTCTGCTTCCAATTCTGAAAAGAAGCCTTTAAAAATATCTTTTCCCTGTGCCCTAATTTTCACACCTTTCTCAGGTACAGCTATTTAAGTTCTTCTCCATGAATCTTGTGTCTCAAAAGAGTCACGGACGTAACTGATCTTTATCACGTCCCTTTAAACACGAGGGGGCACCAGAAAGCCAGTGGAGCAAGATAGAAACAGTTCTCACACAATAAATCAGAAACATCCCCCCCCTGTTACAACTATTGATAGCCTTGTCAAGTGAGACAGATTTGGAAAAAAAAAGGAAAAGGAAAAAAAAAAAGGAAAGCAGTGTTTTGTCATTCCTTCATTTGAAAGGACCGGGAAAGTAATCCCTGCCAAGTGCATCTTATGCTGCCTAGTTTCTTTCACTAGCTAGAATTTGGGTTATTTCCCACCACAGATGGTTCTCTAGGAAGGTGGAATCCTATTTCCTTGGTTTTATAAAGGAGGAGTCCAGCTCTGAAGCTAAAAATCACCAAATACCCCCAAAAAGCAAAGTTGAGACAAAGGATCATCCGATGATTCTTTAAATTATTACTATAGAAGTATCAGTAGTGTTTTTGTTACTCAAATTTCCAGTCCTTTCTCAATTTCTTTGTATTTCCGTAATAAAGCTGACTAAAAAGGAAGTCTCAAAATTTAAATTAAGGTATGAAAAAAGTTGTTAATGTACGTGATCCCATCTATTGAAATATGGGTGTCTGCGCACACAAACAAGGGAATTTTCCCAGAGCAGAAGAGACTCAACACCTCGTGAAGCCCAAGAGCAGAGCGGTGGTGTGAGGGAAGGGCCATCCAAGCCCTGCTTGATCACCTTTGTGAGAGCTGAGCCTCTGCTGGGCTTTTCTGGCCCCCTGGCAAGGTCCTGGGTCAGGCTGGAAGGTGACGTGTGTGTCAGATCCCTGCTTTTCATTTTCCCGCTGTTGTTCATGAAAGGAGCTAAATTCAGAGCGACAAGATGTTTTAGTGCAACGAATGAAAGCAAGGCAGCTCTGGGGCTTCAGTGAATGGCTTTGACAGAGTATTTTTCTTTTTAACTGTTCCTAACTTTCCCTTTTTCCTCTGCCTCGACTTCAGATGCTGAAGGTTTCCTCCTGAGGTGTTTCCTGCACTCTCTTTCTTTCTGGATTTTTTTTAGGTTCTTCTAATGCTCAAGGCAATTATCCATCTAGCCCTTCCCTCTTCCCAGCCTCAACAAACATTGGAAGACCGAGTTTTCAAAGAAACCAACACTTTCCAGGTCAGCATGAGCTCTCAAGGGAGACATCCCTAACTGAGAGCTCATTTAGGTGGATTCCTTAAGTCAGCAGGTAACAACCACAAGGAGGAAATGCCTTTTTTTTTTTTCTTGCAAGTGTTAAACTGTTTTCACTCATTCAGAATCCCAGCTGAGCCCTGCACAGAGTTAAAATGTCTTTGCAATGTTGTCAGACCATACCCAGGTTGGTTATTGCTTCCATGAGAGGATGGTCCAGGTATGAAGGTTTCAAGCTTCTATTATTCTGCTTGGGAAAATGGTTCTACAGCGACACAGATCTCACAGCAAAGATTTTCCTGATAACTTGACTGTGTTTGGACCTGCACAGGGTTGCTTTTCCCATGCTCTGTGTTCATCCAGGTTATGAACTCCCTGTTCACTGCTGTGTTTGTTGCCTGTTTAATGTAGGCAGAATTGCTTATAAATGGTTTCCAGAGGGAGAAAGCTCTTTGGGCCTTGTAGATATATACGTGTTGAAGTTGTGATGTATTCTTTGCCTTCATCACAAACTCGGAAGGGTCCCGTGACTCAAAAATGGATTTGTGGGTAAAACACAGGAGGGGGAGCCAAGAGGTGTGAATCCTTTTCACACCACTGACTTTCTTGTGAGTGAGCCAGTGAACTTGTCCGTGCTTTATTCTCATGTGTAAATGTTTACCTTGTGCATTACTGACAACAGACCCAGTTATGAGGAAAAAGCCCCATCACTTCTGCAAACTTGAGGCCAAACCTGGCTTTTCCAACCTTGGCATCAGGGCTTCCACTGCACTTACCAGCCCTTGAAATCAGGGGAGTCTCTGACTTCATAAAGTTTGTAGGTGTGTGAGGGCCTTTTTCTTCAATCACTTAATTTTAAATAAGTGTTGTGATGGAGGAGAGGTGAGGAACAGGTTAGTTTAGGAGTGCCCAACTGCTGCCAAATCCAAAATTTTCTCTCTTTTTACTTAATCCCAAAAATGCTAGAGGTTTTTCTTGCATTATGCCACACATCTCCCACCATATTTATGATGCAGGCTTTGCTGTGTGTGTGTTAATTCCAAGCTCAAGTTCTGCTTGTGCTGAACTTCACAACAGCTCTTCAAGCTGAGCTGTTCCTGTCTGACACTGCTGGCATGTTCAGCAATCAGCTCATTCCCTAAAACTGAACATCATCCCCTGATGCTTTTGGTCAGCTCTTCAGTGTCCACTGACACCCTCGTGTTTTGCTGACTTTCAGGAGTCATTATTCCTACAACTATGTTCGGGTTTGGCTCCTCTTTTCCCCTTAGATTAATGCATTTTATTCTTTTTGCCTTCCTTTCATTTATCATCTTTCCCTCTGTTATCCGAGGACACCAAGAGCAGCCTCTGTCACTGCAAAAGCTGTCCTGGAATTTTTAACATTCACACCCAACATCTGTTTCTTATCTTAAGATGCTTAATATGTCTTCCTCAGACATGTGAATCAACTCTCTGGGGATTTGGATACGTAGATTTAGGGAAACAAGGTAGTCCATACATGATAATGAAATTAGGCAGTGCTTATGGTTCCACAAGAATAGCTTTCGGTGCCAGCACTGCCTTCATCCATCCCTCTTGCTGTACACGCTGCTCCTTTGATTGCTGCACTCACTGCTTCCCCTGAACTGTGGTTCTGAAAGCCCCTGAGAAGCGACCCAGGTAATTATCTGAATGGGCGGGGGGAGGGAAAGGAAAAAGAAAAAGAAAAACTTTTGGGGTTTTTTCGGTTGAACCTGTACTCCGAGCAGCTCACTATGACAACACACATGTGGTGATGGTGCAGAGCAGGAGGCAGATCTGAGAAGGTGAAAGAGCTACTTATGAAATCCTAAATAACCATGCTGCTGAACGTGAACCTGAAGTGGAATCACTCACAGAAAAGGTAAAACACGTCCCTTTGTGAATACCAAAACTTCTAACATCGTGAATGTCAGGTCTGATAAAGTTTCCTTTCAGGCAGCAATGAAAACTTCCTGAACTTTATTTCATTCACCCTGTCAACTGCAGCATATAGTGTTTCAATCAAGCTGAAATAAAGCGTTCTTTCCAAAGCACAGAACTTTCCTGCAGACAGGAAATTCTCTTACTAACCAACCAAGTAGAAATAAAGTCAAATGATGAATACAACCTGGCTTTCTTGCTGTTACATTTAAATTTCCACCCAAGGCAATCAAAAAATAGAAAGAAATTGTGCCTTAACCTTTCTAAACACAAAGCAAAACTCAAAGCTTTTGAGCTGTAGTGCTGTTTCTTTTCTGTGCTGTGCAGGTGTGCTGCAGATTTCCCCTTAGTTTTGCAATTGTCAATTTGTTTTGAAGGGAAAAAGGAACTTTGATCTGCAAAGCTGGGTTTTATTCATCAGCTCTGGAGTTGTATTTTAAAAGGAATTGGTGTCTCCTGGATGCATTTGATACATGCAAAACTGAGAAGCAGTGAGAAACCTCAGACATACTAGAGAATAAAACACACCAGGGAATCAGAAAAGTGTAACTAACCTGAGTAGAGCAGTGCACAGGGCTCAGGTAACTTGTACCCATTCACACATTCACCCCTTCTCCCCACTTTCTACTCCCTGGCACCAGCACCCATTTCCAGGGACAGAGGAAAGAGCTGCCTCCTCTCCAAGTGGCTCTGCTTCAGTGGCACACGGTGCTAGAAACAAAACCAAGCGCTGACAAACGTGCACTCCCAGCCTTTAGAGAACCTGGTGTGGGAAAAGGGAGGTGTCAGCAGTGGTTTCAGCGTTCTGGGAGTGCGTGGCTTTGCTGTTACTGAACATCAAACACTCAGCTGATGGGAAAAACCTCATCTGGCAGAGCTGGACCAGCATCACCCTGAGCCTTGCAAGGCTTTAAAAATTACAGTAGCTCTCACAATTTTTGTCAGGGAGGAAGGCAGCCTTTCCTCCTTGATGCTGTGCCTTACCCTTGTTTCTGGGCAGCGAAAACCCGCTGACCTAAACTTCCAGTTCAGAACATAACACAGACTAGAAGCAGGGAATAAAGTCCTGAGGGTGTCTTTAATCTGCTTTGGCCTGGGTCTGGTGCCAAGAAAGCGTCCAGCAGGATGAAGGGGTCATCAGCACCGGACAGGAACGGCATCACCACCAGGAGTGCCCAGGGAAGCTCTGCTCAGCAGCTGCTGGGCTTGCAGGGTGATAAAAATGTAGGGAAGAAGGATGGGTAATGGGGCCTGCATGGTATGACTGTGTCACCTTTCACTGGGGTAATCAAAAGCAACCCTGGCTAAGTCAGAAAGTTATAATGGTGAGTGGGAATAGTAAAAAATGTTTGGTCATAGGATGCTGTCAGACAATATAATGTTTAAGTTTTGAGAAGAGGCTAAAGCAGGAGTTTAAGAGTCGCCTACTGTAGGGCTTAAGTATTTATACACATTTTATTGGCTTTCATTTTATAATTACCAACATGTTATTGTGCCAGATGTGTGTGTATAAATACCACCAGACTCCCTATAGCACCAACTTCATTTATGTGATAAATATTGACATGTTTGTCTTAGAAAACGATCTCCTTTGCTTTGGAGTCTTTAATTAGTTCCGCTTTCTGTCATTCCCTGGGATTGATTTTTGCATGTTTACTCTGTGGGAACTGTGTGTACAATACTTGCATAAGTGCCAGAACTTGGGTGATACGTTGTTCATCTCTGGAGCTTTGTTAAAGTGTTTTGAAAATTGAAAAATGGAGGTTTCTATAAATCTGACAGAGAGTTGCAGCCAGTTTTGGGGGTTTTTTTATTTTTTTTTTTAGAAGTTGAAGAAACTTGGAAATGGGCAGGAAAAGTTTAAAAGTGTTTTCTTTAACAGTTTGAAACATCGTATTTCATGTTGCTATTATAAACAGTGAAATGCCCTGTTCCCTTATTTGGTTAAAAAAGCAGACAAGCTATATGCACTGGGTATTCTGCCTTTAGGACCCTTTTCTTACAACAATTATTAATTACAGTGCATGCTAGTTGGCATCCCAGACTGGTGCTACTGAGCTGAGAAGTCAAATATTGAAAGTTTCTGTTTGAAGGTTCAGTTCATAACCCCTCTGTTTGGATTAAGAGCAGAATGTTTGTGTGAATTTTTTTGTTAAAAAAGTTGAGCTTCCAATGTTTAATGGAAGTGGTATTATAACACAGGCCATGTCTCCAAAGTCCTCTCAAAGTGAACAGAAAAACAGTCTTAAATGCAAACATGTGTTTCATAAACTTTGGTTTATTTAACTTTTTTTTTTTTTTTAATGAGGAGATGAATTTTGCAGCTGACAAAGTCGAAATTAGGCAGTGTTATGTTCAACAAGCATTCCATCATGAGGGGTTTTTTAAGCTCCATAACAAAGATTTCTATTTATCTTAGGTTACACAATATTCAGTGACTGGAAGTCCAGGGATCACCACGTGTCTTCCCCACACATTAACGGCATTTATTCAAGGGGAAGGAGCTGATCTCCGACAACATGTGCCAATCCTTGCCCGTGAGTTGGGTGGCAAGTCTGCCTTCAAGAGGAGCCAAAGTACCAAAAAGTGTGAGTGTCTCTAGATGAACGCGTCATAAATGTTTTAAAGGTAAAAGCGGAACACACCAAAAAAAAAAATAAATTGTGGGAGTTTGAGGAGAGGTAATTTACCCAATTAGACTCTGCTCATCCAAGATTCAAACAAAGCAGAGTGTGCTGTGCTGAGAGCAGAGGTGCTGTAAAAATCCCTCAACGGGATCTTTACAAGACAAAATAGGGTGGGAATCTATCTGTGTAAATGTACTGTGAAAGGAGAAAGCTCACAGTTTGCACTAAGAGGGAATTTGCTCCCTTTTTTTTCCCCTCACAGATGATCTGAGATCACCCCAAAAAGAGGATACAAAATTCTGGCATGCTCTGACCAAGTGAAAGACTGTCTCTTCCCTTCAAACTCACAGTTTTGTGCAGCTTTTTGGGGGTAGGGGATCAAAATCTGCCAAGAGATTTTTAATACTTGACATGATGCGGCTCTGTAAGTGCCTGACACTGCCAGGCAAGGAATTCTAGATTGTTATGGAAAAAACCCAACGTCTTTAAAATGAAACTGAAATACTCCTTACCTTTTTGAAAATTCAGGGTTTAGCATTGTTTTACCAAGTTCAACTAAAATAGAAAGGAGAGTTCAATGATTTTAACTTGATTTGATTGTTCTTGCCTACTTCTAGGCATGAGAAAGCATTATCTGTCTACTGGTATAAATTTGAAATCTAAACTCTGAGCACCTAACCCAGCCTCTATCACTAGAGAGGGAATTTAATATTTTTAAAGAGTCCCTTAATTATTCTGTCAGCTTTTCCAGTAGTTGGTACTGAATGCAGCTGGAGAGTCCAGTGGGAAATGCAACTCCTGGAGTCACTAAATTCCCACCCTTGTGTGAAAACTGGAAGACTTACAGGTCAAGTAACAAAATACAACAAAATATTAGGTTGTGCTTCTGTTTTGAATGTCTGGAGAAGTGTCAGCTTCTCACTGGGTGTGGAATCACTCCATGTATGAGCGGCAGTTCCACACTTCATTGTTACTGCCAAATCTGAACAACCAGTAAAATGAAAATATTAATCCAGATTCTGTCCATACATTGCACATAATCAGCAGAATGATCTATTACATGAGTGCACTGCACATTAATAGAGTTCCAGGGGTTAATGAGTTGGAGAAATACCACGGGAGGCATTGGGAAAACTGGCAGATCTGTCCTTTCTCGTGAAGCTGTGCAGTTAGAAATGAATCCAGTCTCATCCTTAGAGCTCAAACTGAGATTGCAGTGTCTGCAGGGGAAGGAAAAAACCCCTGTAACAAGCAGCTCAATGCCACATGAGCCATTGCAGTCATAGCTAAGATAAATTGTGATTGAAATTTAGTGGAGTGAATAAAATCCAGACACAAACCTGAGGAACCCCAAAACTCACGACATGCCTTCAGAATTATATCCCAAAATTCAGGCTGTTTCCTAAGATTTGTTCAGCTCCTGTCTCTAAGTCTTGCAATGCAAAGCCCAAACGTCATGAACTGGAAATAAAGTCAGGTTAAGCAGTTAGGTCTTTTCTTTGCTTCTCTTAATTTGGATTATATATGTCCAGAAAGATGGTCTTCATTATTGTTTTATATGCACAAGCACTGTTCCAGAATTAGCAGAGAAGGGAATAACTGAATGGAAAGGAAATGATATCAAGTGAGTGGGGCTGAGGAAGACAGTTCTGAATTGGTTTTGTCAGCAGCGTTCCTGGCTTCTGAGAATCTGAAGGGTCCCGTTTCTGAGATGTCAAGCCACAGTGGGGGAGTTGCCAAAAATAAAACACAATTTAAGAGTAAATAGAAATCCAATCTAGTTCAGAAGAACTCGTCATAGGGTAAGAGTTTCCCACAGGATTGAACACAGTCAGGGAAATGGTCCTTCTAAGGACGCTTCCGTTCCGGAGGAATCCCCCTGCAAAACTCCAGCATGTTGTTAACACAGTCACTGTCTCCAGCTGCCAAAAAGAGTCCTGTGAGAAAATGACTACCCTGACATTTCCTTCTGAGGTCTCTCCTTTCTCATTTTCCAACTGGAGGGCTTCTGCCTGGGAGCATGAGTCAGTGGCGACAGCGGGATTCATCACGCCATGGACTCTGAGGCAGAAATACAGCTTTTCCATGGATTTCTAGACCCCATTTACTGCTGCTTTATCTGAATGCCCTTCTGCAGTGTTTGCACAACAACACTGACATCTGCCATGTGCCTGCTCTCTCGTTTCCTTCCCAGTGGGAGGAGTGGGAACAGTGGAGTGTGTTTTGTAATATACACACACCCCCCAACACGTGTGCAAAGGCACTCAGAGCTCTGCATGCCATTTAGAGAGAGATCAACTTCCAACACATGCTCCCTCAACTTTGTTTGGAAGGTTGTGACATTTGGGATGGTCACCGGCTGCTTTGGAAATCACCAGGAGATGGGGGAACATGCAAAGAAAGGGAATTTTACCCTCACTGTAGAGGACCTTCTGCACCACCCTGGCCAAAGATGTTTCTTGTTTTGTTAACACTGTTTCTTATTTTATTTATTTTATTATTATTGATAATTAGGAGTTGCTTTTGACAGTCCAGGAGCACTTCTAAGTTCAAGGGCTTGACTGACTTATTGCAAGACCTTTGACCAAGGAGAATTAAAATACAGTTAAGTTTTCATGACTTCTGTCACAAAAGATGTGCTGTGCTTTATAAACACCCAGGTTCCAGGAAACAGAGCATATGAAGGAGTCACATCACAGTACAAATAGGCCTGAATTAAAGTAACCAAACTTGTAGGAAGTGGTTACCAAATATGAACAGTATTCAGAATGAAACTGTAAGAAATCTTGGGGTTTTTGCATGCAGACTACTCAAGATTCCTACGCTCATCTCAAAGTGCTGGTTCATGGGAGTTTCCACATTTTGATTCTCCGAGGAATCCCAAAAGTACAGCAAAAGTTGCAGGGAAAAGGATAGTGGGGCATTAGTACTCAGAGGACCCAATTCCTGCTATTCACGTAATGTTTGACCTTTGCTATTTCTCTGTGCCTGCCTCTCTCTCTATTCTTGGACTGAACCTTGGAAACACTGATCCCGTTTGAGTGTTGTCATTGCCATATTTCAATAAAACTATTCTTAATTTTGAAAAATGAACTGGGTACTAATTAAGTGCTTGGATAAGGACTCAGGAAAATGGAGTTCACTTCTCAGGCCCAGCACAGTGTTCCTGCATGAATTTTAAAAGTTATTTTACCGTGCTTCCACTTTCTACCTGTAAAATAAGTTAGCTTTGCTTATTTTCTGTGTCTTGCCTACTTGTGTTTTAAATCCTGTGGTGCGTGGACATCTAATAAAGTGTTTATATATCTACGTACCTACATCTTGGCACGGGGGGACCTCAGGCAGAGTCTCTGGCACGGGGCTGTGTTACATCTACTGATGAGGACTGACTTTTGCCCAGTGTTGAAGATTTGCATATCGATTCACACCTTTTTTTCCCAAGCCTGGAAGGCAAATCGGCTTTAGAATTCAAAACTTAATTCAGGTAGTTTGTGAGGTTTACCAATGCTTCTGAACTTTTTTTGTAAGTCTGCCTCTTTAGGCAGTGAGAAAACGTGACCTTAGATAAGCCTAATCTGCTTTTGTATTTTTCTATCAGAACTTTATGCAGCTCAGATTTTCACTTTGCATCCATTACAGATAAAATGACCAATCTGGATTCCTTACTGAAGATAAAATATCGGCAGAACTCTTGCCCAGGTATGGATTCCTGTATTTTTCCCCTGTTCCTCACTCTTAAAGTTGACACCACCATTGTCATGCACGCACCAGTGGAGGCAGAAGGAGATTCTGGCCTTGTGTCTGTTTCCAAATCATCCCATAAATGCCAAAGTCTTTACCCCACAGTCCATCCTATTGCTCATAAGCAAAAACTTGGGATTCAACAATTTCATAGCAAACTGCTGCACAGGAAAATTAAGTTTGACAGGTGGCAGTTTTATTATTCCCTCTTCTCCTTCTTCTGTTCCTTAGAAATCGCCCTTCTCTTCCCACTGCAAAGAGCCCTCCTTTAAAGTGCATTTCCCTAAGGAAATGAGAATGTGTATCTACTTAGTTTAAAAAGACTGCCTATAACAGTGTTTTGGAAATTTTTTAATCTGCTGATGAGCTGCAGTCCTTCCCCAGTGCTGCAGACACCGTACCAAAACAAACCAGGTTTTTCCTGTCACTCTTTGCTCTCCAAGTGGATTCTCATTTTCAGAAAGGATCAGCACATTTTCCACTGCAAAAAAAGGTTCAGGCAGGTCCTTCTGCCCCTCAGCAGATGTCTGAGCTTCATTTTTTATTTTGATGGGAATTGGTATCACCAGAAACCAGGACACTTGTTTCAGCCCATTAGAGAAATGGGAGGATTAAGATCAAGATTAAGATTTCATGTATTTTAAACCAAAATAAAGGTGCTGAGCAAGCTTTGTAGGAGGAGAATATTAAATAAATAGAGCTGGAGGCTGATATTTAGTAATTGCTGAGAGCAGATTAATGGTAAACAGCCGAAATGCACCTCTATTTGTCAGGAGAACTGAAGAAAACCCCAAGTTAGTTATCTGTTTTTCATTTCTAACAAAATGAAAAGTAGACCATTTGTTTTAAAGTAATGGGTGATTCTGTGTGGGAATTAGCAGTGATGAAATGTTTGGACTCCCTGAAAATCATAACCAGCACGATGCTATAATTGCTTCTCTTCAATCCTTCAAAATACATTCTGTTCTCAAACTCTTCAAGTTAAATAATTTCATCAAAAACCTTTAGGCTTAGAAAATCATAGTTCTTGATAATAATCTCAGCTAAAATTAGTTATGTGCTGTGTGAACTATGCCATGATAATGGTGTGCACGGTTGTCATACATGCTGTTCCAACTCCCTGAAAAATGTGAACTGTTTTTCCATCTGAATTATAGTACAATATCTATTTTTGTACTTCATTTCCCCATGATATAATCTCATCTTCAAAGACAGCAATGTGTATATTTTATCCAATCCTGCTACCACCTCGCTGAAATCTTAGACATTGGAATAAGAGAAAAACAGATTTGTGTACCATTGAGTGAGCCAAAGTTCCATCTTTATTACTATGGATATTTAAAAATAAATACTTCATATTTAACTTTTTTTTGGTAAATATATCAGCGATATAAATGCTAAATACATTCGGAGTGATTTTCCTTTGATGAAATAATAATTAACCTCTCTCTTTTTCACCCTTAACTTTATTCCATTGCTGAAGCAGGTCCTGTGCAGTGGTTTTATAACCTGAATAATTCTGATTCACCAATCAATATTAGCCATACATTACCAACACCTGGGAATAATTTTCTACACCTGACGTTAAACTGAAAATCATTTAGGACATATATTTGGATACAGGGTCATGAATTTTTTTCCTAGCTTGCCGTTGCATAATTAAGAAAAAAATCCTATGAAGATGTCTAATTCCTCTTCACAGTTCCCTTTGTCTAAAGAACAAATATAATGAGTCCACTGTGCTATTGCTCAAACCCAGTGCTGGATAAAACCAGATCTACCACAGGTTCCATTGTGATTCTCTCAGAAAGTACTTCCTTTCATCCCTTCAATTTTTCAGTGGTCATCAAAACCCAAATTAGTAAAGAGTCAAACTGCAACGGATTTCACATGATGCGCCCCACGCTGGTTTGAATAACTTTTCCCTGGAATTTGCACTGCGGATCCCATGAGACCTTCTCACCATATTGACATTTCCTCGCCCAGCTGGGTCAGAAGCAGAATGTTCTGGTGCAGCTCAGAGCCTTTGCTTCTGACCACCACCAAGCAAAAAGAAACAATTGACACAGACTGAAAGGCCTGCTAACCTCCACCAAAATCAAGTACATTTGGTTAGATTTTGGGCCCACGGTTTATATCACCCAATTTAATCATCTAATATAACCATTAACAGAACCTTTCTGTAACAAGGAACAATAACCATCACTTGGAGGCCTTCACTTTCATTCAGTCCTTACTCCAACAAATGAAAAAATAATGAACAGAAATGAGTGAGGAGTTGAAGGACTCTTTAGAATAACAGCTAAATAAGCAGCAAAGTCCAAACAGCTCTGCAAAATTGTGGCCTGCCTAGAGTTAAGCTAGACTGGAGTGGTTTGCTGCAGATATAAGGAAAAACCCCCCAACCTTGGGAACTTCAAAGACAACTCAAGCATAAATTTTGTGTCTTAATGGGAAAACAACTTCCTCTTTTTTTTAGAAGTACTCTAATAATGTTAAATTCTGTCACAGGTTCTTTCAAGGCGTCATATACACAGGGGTCTGAAAAGTTTTACAGTCATTTTTCTCTTTTGCAATTATTAACTTCATCACTTGACTCCTCTATTAAGTTCATCATGCTGGATAGCCATCAGTGAAACAGAGGTGTCAGTTTAGCAGTCATTTCTAAATATTATTTTGGCGACAAAAATGATTTAGTTACAACATTTTAAACATTTTTTTCCTGTTTCTGAGTTCGAAAAGGCTTTCTGGTGTGTGCTTGCAGTGTGATCTTTGAGCACTCCGTTCAATTTAGCACAGGTTTATTTACTACTGTGATCATTGCAGGGGAGATGGAAGTGTTCCTTGCGGGGATGCTGACAGCAGAGTACAGAATTCTGCACAAACACTGCTCGGAGGCTGGGAGCTTTTTTTGATTGCTCCAAAGGAATCTGTTGAGAAAACAGGATATTATTTGCATAATGTATCAAAATGACTGTTAGTTTTCCTTTATGAAGGCACAGCAAACTTCCTGACATAGATAATATCCTAGCAACTCCTTGTGGTAACAGAGACACCATTCCAGCAACAGAAATATTTACAGTATGTTTTTATGGCATATTAAGTCTCAGCTATTTAAAAAGCTGGAGGAATTGTTCTGTATTTCTAAAAATGGATGCTAAGAGTAAGCCTTTAAAACTATGCATAGTTTAGAATCCAATTGTTTCTTTTCATGTTAGATGCAGGGTGATTTTGGAGGAATATTATTAAAAGACATGGCACTCCTGTCATTACATGCCAGTCAGTGTTTTCAACAAATTTTCAGCAGTGTTGTCATTTTTTGTTAGAAAAAGTTTGGAGAGGTTGGAGAAAGACCAGCAACGTGGCAAAATTCAACTTTTACTAAGTAAATTATGTAATGGATATATATAAAAAAATATCAACAGAAAGCTTGGATAAGACATCACTGAAAATCCATATTTTAATATCCAAATATTCAACATTCATTTTATCTAAAACATGGTTCATTTAAGAATAACATAGTACATAGTCTATATATACAGTTTGTTGCTTAGTCCTAATTTACATTACAAGTTTCAGTCTTGAAATTTATTTTACTGTAGAAAATGTGCATGAATATGAAGCTCTTAAAAGAACAACTAAAGGAGTTTGATAGTAAAAGGCCATTTTCTGAGCTGCCTTTACACCCTGGGGTTGGTTGCTCATCTCTCGCAATTCCATTACAGTCAACAGGACTTCATGGGTGAGGAACTTCCTGAGGCCCCTTCCTGCAGAAAGTGTTTGCTGCAGAAGGATGATGAGGTAAATGTGGACGTATCTCCTCAGCCACATTTGTCCATTTGTATGCTGAAATATTTTCCGTGGTGCCCTGCCTCAGAAAGTGAATATGCCACCAGCCTAAAGCTGCATTAAAAGGGAGTGCAATGCCATTTTGGAAGTCAAGATCCACTTGTATTCCGTGAAAACATTTTTCTTTAGCATACTTCACCATTTTCCTTGTGTTTCAAAGCTGAAGGGAATATAAAACCAGTGAAGAAGTGCAGCCCCATTTGCAGTGAATGAGCTCTGCTGTGCACATTTCCCTGGCTGTAAATAGGGCATCCCTAAGACCTGATGATATCTCCTTGGAGGACAGCACATTAGTAACCCAGCATGGCAAACCCTTGTATATTTATGCTTTTACAGCTTTTCTCATTGAATGAATGTAGTTATTCCTTTGCCTAATGACCCCGGTCAGGAAAACGTGTGTTCAAACCACCCTGTCATCAATCATTTTCTTAACTTTAAACATATGTCAAGTCCCCCTGAAGCTGACCAATCCATTGGGTCACTCTGGAAACGGCAACTTTGGAGCAGTTGAAAGAAGGGGGATGTGGGTTTAAAGAGTGTTTTAGCCTAATCCTCCAATTCTCAAGATAAAAACGTCAAGACTAGGCCAGTCAGCTTGTGATTTTTTAGCAAGTGGAAAATAAAACTCAGCACGCCCAGCCACCACCAGAACCAGGAGCTGTAAGAATTCTGCAAAGTTTTCTGTGAACGCAGGAATCTGTGTGGAGTTTTGCTTAATTTGTTTCATTAGCTTTGTCGGGAAATATGATATAGTGCTTAGGAACGTAAACACTCTGACTTATGAGTTTGTTGCTGTACAAGTAAAGGGCTTTTTCTCAAAGTCATGGCAGACATGAGTGTACACAAAGATATTCTGCATAGCAGAGAAGGCCACCCACAAAGTTATGTGAATTTAATTTTTGATTCTCCTTCCTCCTCTCCCATAAAAGCCAAGGTAGGCCATAGCTGTTTTCCCAAAAAGTACTGAGAACGCTCAGCCCGAGTCATTTGGGCCTTGAACAGAGAACAAACCCACACACATCCCCCAGCCCCCCAAAAAGATCCTCTCTTTGTACCTACAACAAGGGTAGCAAATTTCCCAGAGGAAACAGGTTGAGGGAAGCACTGCAAGGATGTTCTCCTCCTGCATTTTAAAAGAGATTTCCTGGCTGGCATCAGACCTGCTCCCTGACGCCAACCCAGGGCCCAGCCACAAGAGATGCCACTGCAGGAGAAAAGGCATTTTGGCTCTTGACACCTCTGTTTTACAGCTGCTGGGGAGGCACCGTGGGTGGCCGGAGCCTTTGGTTTCCCTTCTGCAGCCGACAAGAGACAGCAAGGGAGATAACAGCAAGGGAAAAAGGGGGAGAGAGAGTCACAGGATGGACAATCTGAGACACGTGGAGCCAGATTCTCTGACATCTCAATTAACTTGCCCCTGGTTATGCCAATTTACTATTCTGATGTCTTGTAAAAGTACATTTTACGTCGTGAAGAATGGAGGAGCACAATTAACCCCTGAAACCAAATTTCTACTGAGTGCATTCTTCATCTTCCACTTTAGGACAAACATGAACCAAATCAAGAATAGCAACCTGTGTGTATTCTCTTAACACACAGGCTAAAAAAAGTCTGTTCCTGCTCCTTTGTTCTTATTTGTTGCTGTATTTATCTGGAATTTGAGCAGACACTTCTGCTTGGCATGACCAGCAAGTGGCAGCTCTGGGGTGTGTGGAGCCAGTCACCTTGTTGTCTGAGTGGTTTTAAATACATGCAAAGCAGTTTCTGGCATTCCAAATATGTGTATACACAGGCATTGTCAGGTCATTTCTTTTTCAGATGGCTTCTAACAAAAATCCTGGGAAAAGGCTTGCTATAATTCTCTGCAGGTACCAGTGGTTTAGGAAAATGAAATAGGAAACAAGGATATTCCTCTCTTGGAAGAAGATAAAAACAACTTAAATTCAGCAGATCTGCTTTAATTCTGTCTACATTATTTCCTGAAAGTGAAGAGTAAATGTGCTTTCCTTTATAATCTTGAGAGTGTTGGTCCTTGATTTGCATCAGACAGTAAATATACAGATAAATTTTGTAATTTATTGGGGAAAAAATGAATTTCTCTGTTCCCCAGCTTCCTTATCGGAAAAAAACCAGAAATGAGAGCTTTGAGGACAAGCCTGTGCTGCTAAGGAAGGTGTATGTTCAACACAGACAGACGTCCCTGCTCACCCACCAGCGACATTCAGGGTCACCTCTCCAGTGCCCTCTTTGGCTTTTCCCAGTGGCAGCTGTGGAGGTGAAAGCCCTGACTCTGTTCTGTCCTGCCTGAGGGACATCCTGGGATTTTGCTGGTTAAGCAGTGGGACAGATCTCGGTTGCTCCAGTGGTCACGGGTGATGGACACCAGAGGAGAGCAGCGGTGTGAAAACAGTGGATCTGGTACCATCCTGGGCATCAAAGCCTGTCAATGTCTCAGGAGAAAAAAGAGGATACTGAAAACCGCTCATCCCACCAAATGCTGTGTCAGCCTGTCCCTCGGAGGAGGGATACAGACACAAACTGCTAAAGCAAAAATCACCATCTGTATGCTACCTTGATTTTGACAGAAACTGTCCAAACTGACCAAAATTCCGGCCCTCGGGCTGGTGTTCATCATTCTGACCGGCTGAGGACGAGGACTTGATCCAGCTGCTCGCACACCTCTGTCTCATCCCATCTGAGCTGAGAAATCCATGTGCTGGCAGATTTATAGGACACACCTGGAGCTCCATGTGGAAGCCAGGCAGGATCCTTTGGAGCATCTCAGATGGGCAGCGTGCATCAAAATCTATGTCTTTGCCTTCATTCAGAACTAAAAAATCAGCCAAAACACAGTGATGGGCGCCACGTGGGAAGCACAGAGAGGTGGATCCCTCTTTGTGTGTTTATGATTTTTCTCAGGCATGTTGATGATCAAGTCCAAATTTCTCCTTATCATCACTTGTTAGAACAACTGTTCATTTCCTCTAGTGAGAGCTGAAGCTTCCCTGTGCAACATGAAGTTGGCTTCCCGTGGGGACTTGTGTGATCTCCAGGAGTTAACATCCTGGGGCTGGATTAGCTTTAACACCTCTTTAGTGAGGGGGTAAATATTTACATCAAATCGTCCAGACTTTAGCATAACAGCTTCAATTCTTCCTGGCAGGAAAGCCAGCACAGGTCACTTTGTGAGTGACGAGGCTTCCACATAATTAAACAACAGTCACTGGCCACTAATTTATATGCATTATAACTCAGACTTAAGAACCTAAATACACCAATAGAATAAACTTCGCAGACACTAAACACTTATTTGCTGTGACACTATTTACATTTGGGTCTACAGAAAGCAGTAAATCAAAGGAGGGCTTTAGAAGAGGAAGAAGAGAGAAAAGTCTTCCTTCTCCCAATATTAATATTTAATAACCTTTCAGACATATGCACTATTTGACACAATTCCTAGAAATAAGAATTCTGGATAAGGACTTGAATGAGCCATATAATTAATGGTTAAAAATGTTGCAACTGCTTTTTCTGTCATAGCGACAGGGCCTACTGTGAGATTTTAGGGCCTGGTGTGAAAAGAAGCAGAGGAAGATGCATAAAAACATATTAGAAGTGACTGTTCGTGTGGCAGAAGTTGCTACTTGCACATGGCAAAATTATTTCCAGGAGTGCTACGAATTCTTCTTTGTGGGAAATAAGGAACACAGAAAATGCAAATAATATTCCACTAAAAGGGCACTCTCCACAAAACTGGGTTAGAAAAAACATCTGCATAGTCAAAAAGTTTGGGGATTTGGAGTCGTTTTTTTGGTAAAACTAACAGTGAAGCTGAACAGGCAAGAAGTACAGCTACATTCTTCTCTGCCACAAGGAAATAAATAAATCAATTTCTGTTAATGTTCCTGGCTTTTAGTGTCTGGTGCTCAAATTTTGTCTCCGTCTCTATTTTTCATTATATTATTTTAGCCAAATGATTTTAAATTGTGTCATTTACATCAATGTATGGAAAAATCATTTCCCATTCCTTTTTCTCCATGCAGCAATACTCAAGTCAATGTACAAGCTTTTTTTTTGCTTTGAACCTGGTACTTCTGTATGTTTTCTTTCAGGAAAATGACTGTGAAGATGGTTTACATCCTTGATTGCTTTTGTATTTCCTTAGCTGTCATATCTTTTATCACTTTTGGCAACAAACCAAAAGCATGAGAGGTGTCTTCCAGTTGCAAGCAGAGAGTATTATGTACACCTTATCACATCATTAAATCAATTGTGGTAGTGATTTCTCAGCTTTTCTTGGCTGTTCTTCCCATCTTTTTTGAGTTTTCCCAAATATAAGAGAGTACAATTAGTGCTGATAATCAACCATTATCTACATCATTTTTCAAGTGGGATGTGTTTGGTACATTTTACAGTACAGGAGATCCATAAGTTAACAAAGTCAGCCAGAAATGCAGACATTTTTCTTAGTTCTCAGTGTTATTTTGTTGCATCCTGCTTGGTGCTGAGTAAATGCATTGCTTAAAGCTGGAGTTTGTTTTCTTTGTGGGCACACAAGGAGTAAAGCTACGAGCCCAGATGGATTTCTCACGGCAGCAGACTTAGCAGATGTATTTAATCCTCCCCAAGGCTTTGAGAGAGACCTCGATGCCTTTCAGGGCAGATGCCTTGATGCTTCCTCTTAGTGCCAGAGGAGTTTTTTACTCTCATAAATAAGAGACCTTATCTCCAGCACCGAAAATTAAAGATGTTTTCAAACAGACTCTATCAGCTCGGGTGCAGCAAGAGGCAGACTCTCAGTTTGCCCCACGGGTGTCACCTAATGTGGTGCTCCATCACCCAGACCAAGGCTCCAGCCAGTCGTGGTGCCTCCTTCCAAGTGCTGCTCTTGCTCACTGCTTCCCATTTTAGGCAGAGCAGCCATGAGAAACTGCCCTGCTCTGGAGCTGTTATTGTAAAGACCATTTTTTCAGCTCTGTATTGCTACTGGATTTGTGTACTTCTGTTTATATACATTTTAGATTCAAAGGTCTCCCCTGTGCTGGAGTACATCCAGTCTCCCAGGCGAGGTCACATTAGGGAGAGCTTTCCCTGACAGCTTCGTGGGGAAAGGCATTCTCTGCACTTTCTGTACTCAGCCCTGGGCTACAATTCATCACCAGAGGAATCTTTGATGGGGGCGACCAGATCTTAAAAATATGCAAAGAGAAGTAAATATTTTGGAACCTGGGCTTTTGATGGTGTAAGACTATGTCCTCATCTAATACTTCCTCATCCTGGGAGCTGCGGAGGTAAGAAGTGGCTTCTCTACCCCAGTCACACAGCCCAGAAAACTTGACTCTGGCAGAGGGCTTGTAATTGAAACAGAGAAGAAAAGGCAGTGCTAAAATATTGACCATTGAGTGTGGAAATGGAGAAAATCTAGGGCCAGTATTAGCCGGAGTGTCCCAGTCCCACTCTCACACACCTTGACTTTTTCAGGCTTTCTTCGTGATATGAAAATTAAGATCAAGTGAAAATTGATGTTAAGGATCAAGAGCAAAGCCAGTGCAGCCCCATTAAGCTGGAAGGTGGAAAGCAGGAACTTCTCAGGGACATGCTGAAAGATTGATTGGAGGTACAGTAGGAGGGATAGAATAGAAAAGAATTTTTTAAAGGAGGACAAGATTTCAAAAACAATACTGATTACCTCTCTGAAGGCTGACAACTAAGGAAAAGAAATAAATGCTGGGAATAATTACTAGGTACAGTAACATCATTGCAAACATTCCGTATCACTGGAACTGTCTTCTGAGCTTTCATCATCCAAGTGGTGATTCCCCAAGAAAAAAGATCTTACAGCTACCTGTGCTCCAGGTGATTGAAGCATTTAGGCTTTCCCTGAGGGCTCTGACAGATACTTTTATGCTCAGGTCACATACCTGTATTCAAATATCTTTATTCTGCACTGGGAATGTCCTGGCAGTGTCCTGCAGACGGAGTAAGAGAGACTGCAGAGGCACTGGAAACTCACTGGAAAATGCTGTCCCTCAGCTGTGCCCTCTGATACTGAGCCATGGGTGTTTTGTTGTCTCCTATAAAATATTGATTTGGAGGGACAGCTTTGCTAAGTCAGTGTCATAAACAGTCCACACAAACTGAGCCTAAGAATTTTTCCAGGGAATTGAATTCCCACTGAAGAAATCTTGAAGCTGCCTCTTTTCCATGTGAACTGAGCAATAATTTTCTTTTTTCTGCTAAGGAAACTGAAGTCACCGAAACTACTGAAAAGCCTATTCTGCTAATAGACAGGCAGGCATTTATATTGGTGCAATTGCAATTTACCTCTCAAAACCAGTTCTTTGTTTGGTGAAAATGTTGCTAACACTCTTTAGAAAATCATAAATTTGTCTTTTCCTCTTTGGTGTTGCCTTTAGTGAAATAAATGTGCAGAAAAATGAAAGCATCTCCTCGAGGTGGGAGATACCTGAAAGTGCTGGAGCTGGTTTCATGTGTGTTGGGCTAAATCAGGGGCTGTTGCATGTATCCAAACTAGATACCTCGTGTTGAAATAATGTGATCTCCACAGTGCAAGAACAAGTGCTTTGTTTGTACTATTATATTTCAGACGGGTGGTTCTCAGCCCTCCTGTTTAATGACTCCACAGCAGCCTCGGGTAGATCCCACTGTTGCTAGATTTTTTTCTGTGCTAACTCACATTTTGTTTTGCTCATTTTTGTCTGACCAAACCAGACGGGCTTTAATATCTTTAGTGTTTCAAAGATTACTTAATAAACACCAGCCTGAAATAACTTAAACTATTATTTTCTAAGACCTTCAGATTTATCACTGGAAGGCAAAGCAGTAGAATGACCACGTTCCAAAGAGCTCTAAAGCTAAAACAAAAGCAATAACACAAATACATAAGTCAAGGACTTGTGCTTTTTCACCATTCCTTTAACCACACACATTTCTTTCTCTTCCAGTCATTCTGCACCATTCTCCCATCATTTACTCAAAGCACGTAATTCCAATTTCTGCTTTTGATGGGATTGCCTCTGTGCCTCAGGTCGCTGCACACTTCAGCCTTGGTGGTTCGAATTAATTGCATGTGAACTTGTCGGTCCAGAAAGCCTTTTTAAAAACCTGTGGGTTTTTTAATGAGGGTGTTAGAGAACCAGACCAAGAGTAGCGCTGTGTGAAAACTGGAATAATTTGGTAAGTGGAAGAAAAGGTCACGTGGAAATGCTCCATAACTGTGTTTGTCTTGCAGGGTATTTTGGGGAAGGAAACTCCAGGTACCTGAAATCCACTTGAAACTTGGCCCAAGAAACCAAAGGACACTGTCAGGCACACAGATCCAGTGACAGGAAAAAAAAACCAGGCCAGGGTTCAAAGGAAAAAAGTGTCTCTTGTGTATCTCAAGCCTAGAAATTAATAAAATTATTTAATGCCTCAAATCTCAACATAAAGAATATCTGATGATGAAAAACCACAGAGACAGACATTAGGTATTTTGACTTATACAATTGCCACAATTTCTCTACTTTACTATGACTCTGCAACTTTCTCTTATGACAGTGAGGAAATTAATTTGATAACAATACATGCTCTGATAGCGGGCACTGGATTTCAAATGTCAAGTGCCAAGAAAAGAGAGGCTTATTTTAACAACTCATTTTCAGTGGAAATGAGTGAAGACCCAAAAGGCCTGGCATGATATTTATTGGTCTATCAGGCAATCTGAAAGTACACGAGTACAAGCAGAATCTCATATTCTATTGTTGTTTCCAGTAGGACATATAAACCACAATCCACATTTTCCAAAACAAAGAGGGCAATAACCTTCTTCTTGAATTTCCTATCACTGAAACAAGCAGATTTCAGCTGTTCTCAGCTTCACCAGGCTGAACTGAAACAGAACAGTCCTATCTGTAATTATAAATTCATAAATCACTCATCCAAATTGTGTATTTTTTGTAACTCAAGGTAGGAAGATGTGTTATGCTAACTTTTAAATCCAATCCATGACCTCCTGTGTTTTGAGAACAGTGCCAAAGATGGAGGTGGAAAATGAGTGTCTTGGTGTTGCAAGACACACTGTGCATTTGTGAAATACAGTTTGGAAAGCATTGCAGAGTGGCAGCCATGCACAGGAAATTTGATATGTAACAGATTTAGAACAGTTATAAGGAACAACTTCCTTTATGATGACGTCTAGGAAGTCATTTATCATCTCACAGAGGAGTCTGGCACCTTAGAGTGTTTATCCAAGGAAAGGAAATGAACCCCTGTCATCTAATAGAAACAGTATTTGATCCATCTCACAAAGAAGTACACTGGTCAAAGGAATTTTAAATAATCCTCGACTCCGGGATTTGACTATACCTGCTTCTTGTCTCCAGGAAGCTCTCAATCCATTACGTTCCTGGTGTTTTCCTTTCTTTTCAATCCTTTCCTTATTTAGACAATCTCTGGGTTTGAAGATTATCCAAGATTTATTCCTTTCCAGATTAAATTTACAAATACATCCAGTTACATTGAGTAAAATAGCGGGCGTACTTTAAACACACCAAAAATTTAGTTTTCAGGAAGAAAACGAAGTTGGATTCACTAAATATTCCTGAAGTTTATTCCACAGACCACAGCCCAAGGCAGCCTCAGGGACCACCACGTTTAGTGCATGATCCAAAGCCCATTAAAGCCTTTCCACAGTCTTCAATGGGGCTTTGATTAAGGCGTGTGGGTGGGGCCATCATTGAAAGCTTTGCTGAAAGAAGTGTGTTATAAGGAGGAATTTATTTGAAATGAGCAGAGAATAAAGAGGGAAACCTGGAAGAGAGGCAAA
Source organism: Atrichornis clamosus (assembly GCA_013400975.1). Taxonomy (NCBI): domain Eukaryota; kingdom Metazoa; phylum Chordata; class Aves; order Passeriformes; family Menuridae; genus Atrichornis; species Atrichornis clamosus. Next base: position 29,973 of record WBMZ01009984.1, read on the forward strand.
AAGGAGAACAGGATGGGAACAGGTTTGATGGGAAGTATAAAATGGAGCGAAAATAGCAAGAAAACCCATGAGGAGAAATGAGAGCCAGAATGCACAAAATAGTAGATTTATTAGCCCTTTGAGACAGAGATTTAAAACTGATTTGTGGGCTGAGAAATCCAAGCAGGAATAAGATGTCGAGAACAGCAAGAAATTATGATGGCTCTTTCCATAGTATTAGGGATGGATGGGAAAATAGGTAGGGAGGAGATGTGGGAAAAGACAGCTCCACAGGGCAGATTTCACCAAAATCCTGGAGCTTCAAGTCTTTTTTGCTAAGTCTTGGCAATGAGAGCTTTAACCTGGAAAAGGAGCAGCTTAATGCAGCCCCCAGCCTGTGGTCCCAAGTTTCCAATCCATGAGGGTAAAACTAAAAGACAAGTGTGCAATTTGGCACCTCGGAGAATATTTGCACTTTTTACAGCTTCATCTGCACCAAACAACCAGATGGACACAGAAAGGATAACAGGAGAAGTGTGAAAGAGGTCACAGGGAAACCCTTAGGCTCAAGGTGATCAGTACTGAAAATTGTAGTTAATTCCCCAAAGGAATGAAAGAGAAGCTGAAAAATTGGTACTGGTCTGGGGTCCAGGCAAGAAAAGCAGAAAAAATGAGACTGTAGAGAGACCAGAAGATATGATTGTTTTCTCTGTGGAAAAGAAAAAAATCTATGAAGCGAAAAAGAATAAATTTAACAGAAGTTATTGTCAAACATCAGCTCCTGGTCACAGGGCTCTATGGAAATGGCTGACTTTTCAGGGCCTGTTTAGAGGTGATTGTGCTCTAGTGCATCAGACACAAAATATTCTTGTAAATGACTAATAATGACTGAAACAGGCTGAATTTGTAGTTTTGGGAAAATAATGATTGCCTCACCAGGTAGTGCAGGTGAGTTCTAGACCCTTCAAGTTTCCCTTTCACCAGGGAGCCACTGCATAAAAGTGTTTTCCTTAAAAAATAAAATTAAGTAAATAAAAAGAGAAGAAACACCCACTGTTATTTTTCTGCTCCCTTTTACCTAAATCTCTCTTTCCATGGTGTGTTCATCGTGACCACCACTGCACGATACCTTTGAATTTCCCATCTTCAGGAATCTGCAGGGTTCGAATCTCGTGGTGCTTTGAAAACCCCGTCTCATCCTGGCTGACAGGTTCAGCAGCTCCCCTCAGCACTGCTCTTGGCTTCCCCACGGGATTTGCACCTCCTGGACTCTTTGCCTTCCCTCATGGCACAGAGAGTTGCTTTGTTCTTGGTGCTAAACTCGGCGTGTTCCCACACAACAGGCTCACAGGGTTTGTTCTGGCAAATTCCACTATGTATTCCCTGCCTTCTTCCACTCCTACCTGTTTTGGGATGTGGCAGCTGCTGTTATCTGCCTTCCACCTCCTCCAAAATCTCAATTAACTATTACATTATGAAGAATGCAATTATCTCTCCGAGCATCTTTCACTCTGTCTGTAATCTGTTTGAATCACTCAATAAAAACATTTTTAGGAACTGACAAAGGAAGGGAAAAAAAGTCCCTCCTTCACTGTCCTCGGTCTTGGCAAGAAACTCTCCAGGTGACAGGTTTTAACTATTGACATTTTTTATATGCTTCACCCTTAATTTGGAGAGAGTGTTATCTCATTCCAGTGAAATGACAAATCAATTTAAATTCCTCTCTGACATAACTTGTTTTGTTCTCTTTCAGTGGTTTTACACTGAGAGATCATTTGGCTGTGTTCTCCTACCTGCCTGAACTGTCCTCCCCTGACCTGTGCTTGTCTTTGTTTGGAACAGCACATCAGAGACAGGAGAGGAACAGGCATTGCTGGACAGGAAAAGGAAAGTGTCCTGAGTCCAACAAGCCTTTTACATTTATCTCTTCTCCATGTTCCTGAAGCGCCTCTAAAACCTTAAATCCACTCTCTCAAGTACAGAACATCTGACTTCCCTGCAAGTCATCCAACCTTTTTTTCCTTAACGACCTCACTTGGCAAATTACTCCTGTGTTTACTACCTTGGTGAAATCTCGGAGTTTGAATTCCTAGCCTGGCCTTAATTTTCCACCTTCACTCTGCTTGTGCCATTTTCACTGCCGTTTCCTGTTGAGTTTCATGATGATTCATTACACATTTTCAGTATTTATAGAACTAAACCTCTTTCTTTCAATGAATTAATTTCTCTTCTTCAAATAAATGATCAGATTATTTCTCCCGTCTCTCTTCACTTTTCTCCTTCTCCCTCAGTAAACCCTGGATTATGTTTCAGAGGGTTTGGCTGATTTGTGGCAGCAAATATTCCCGAAAAAGGCTAATTCCTCTGTAGCTATGTGAGATAGGGGCTATGGCCAGGCTGCAGATTGTTGTCATTAAACTCTGCATAAACCCTGAACAACATCACTGAAATCATAGGAAATGAATTTCGAATTACCTATCCCACATTATACCTGTCAAAGGGTGAGTTCCATGTATATTTCAGAAGAAAAGAGGCCAACTTTTAAAGTAGTCTTGCTCTTATTGCAACATTTTCATAGGAAAACAAGTTCAGCCTGCTGGATTGTCTGAGCTAACATGTAAACCCCTCTTTAGCAAAATCCCAAAACACTGGCTCAGAGTTGTGTGATAGCATAACCTGCTGCATGTCCCATGACCTCTCCTGATAGAGCATTTGATGGCAATTTGCCACAAATCCCAGTCACTCTGAGGCCTAAATATGATTTTTTTGTGCAAAATATTCTCTGTCCAAATTCATCTTTGGTATAAATCCATCCGTTTTTGTGTCTTTTCTTCTGTTCAGCAAGTCTGTGACTACAGTAGAAGTGGGCCTCTTGTCTCCTCCAAGGGTAGTATTTTATGCAATTGTGTCATTTGGAGTCAGTAAATAAAATCATTTGCTTTCACTGCTGCATGACCGACTTTCGATACATCCATCCAAAAATTTCAAATCTTTTAAAATCTTGTACCATCCATCAACCTTTCAATGCTTCCAATTTTAGCATCTGCCAGCTTTGGATGTTGGCACTCTCCCATCACAATCATTTCTACAATACTCATCATTCGGCCCTCAGGAGTAAGGGATTAGAGAAAGCCTAAAAATATCACGAAGGATGTCATTAATTTCAGTCACTTCCCTGGAAACGCAGACACTGCACATTCTGCTCAGACCTCTGTCCACCTCGGACTGCTCAGCCTTTCCACAGCTGCCTCCAGGCCATGGTGCTCCTCCTCGGGAGCACAGGGAGTCTGATGTGGCTGTCCCAGAGCCCTTCACACACTTTCCTGCTCTCCAATATCAAAAGCTAAATACTACTAAGATAATTCTGTCATTGCCTGGTAGTGACTGAGAAAATTATTTCCCTAATGTTTTGGTTCCTCATCTACTTTCTGCCTACTCCGTGTCTATAAATAGGTTCAGTGTCATTTGAGCGGGGAACTACAGCTTCATGCTCAAGGTTTATTTCTGCTCCTCTAATCAACTGGTAATGGACTATGTTGTAACATTCCTCTGCATCAAAAGGAGTAGTCAGCATTTACTTTTGCTCTAGAGCCTGAAGTCATGCTAATGGCTTCAGAAAAGAAGTAACAAACCCATTGCCAGAGAACATATAACCTGCCATCACCAGATTAAAGAGTGTGTAATAGCACGGAGTAGGTGAGCAACAGAAAATGAAGGGAATGGTTAAACATTAAAAGAAGGCAAAAACAACAAAGGGATAATGGGTTCTCTGAGCAAGGCTGTGATCTGGTGTCACTGAAGCTGTCTGAATGAGCAATTCACTTCCTATGGGTTTGTTCAAAAAAGATGTGCTTCGGAATATTTGCCTGTACCACTAACATTGTTTCTTGTGTGCTAACCAAGGAAGGAAATAACCTCTGAAGAGTTTGGAAAGGACATAGCTCAGTGCAATGTGATTGTTTCCAAGGGAGAAGGACAAGGCCCGAGGAAGAGTGGGGTTGCTTACAAATGCAGCAGAGGACTGTATAAAGGACACCCACTGGTGCCACTTGCTGAGTACCCTAAGCAAGATCACTGGGATGAGTTTTAACAGTGGCTGGGATTTCTTCATGTTGTTTTGTCCTCATTCACAGAAGTTTACTTGAAAGACTTCTCGAAGATGTTTTCAGTTCCCCCCACGGTGTCCTGCTGCAGTCGGATCGTTCGAGGTCAGGACTGTTCCTGTGTAACACGGGGCTATCTCTGTGGATGACTGACACCAGGCCAGGCTGCACAGCCTTGGCAGAAGGGACAGGGCAGCACTGCTGCTTTATCTGTAGGAACACGACTCCCTCACTTCCTCCTGCAGAGAAAAAGTCGGGAATAACGATCCAGGCCCTGCTCAGCAAGGCCTCAGCCCACTCACAGCCTCTCTAATCTGCAACATATTTAAAGATCAGACCACCTTCAAAGCATCACTTGACTTTATCTCTCCTTGTGTCTGTTCACACTGTCCTGGCCAAGCTGTTTTACTGCATTTTATCTGCAGGCTCCCTGTGACTCATGCAGGACGTGGCCACCCTCCCACTGCCGTGGCCTGTCATCGTTCTGCTCCGGCCTTGTTCCTGCTGCCATTACTGTAATTGCAATGGCATGTGCTGGAGCTCAGGGTGAAATACAGCTTCCCACAGCAACCTTCAGTTCTCATCATTTCTTATGCGTGTTTTATTGAGGACTTTGAGGCCTGGCATTAGTCCTGTGCCCACGCCGCTCAAGATGAATATCTGTGGTTTCATAATGAAAAAGGGATAACCCACGGTACTGTAGTAGCCACGCCAGTTGGAATCAGTCCCCAAAAATACTTCTAAGTTACTCCCTTGTGAAGGATTATGTACCCAGAGAATAGCAAGAAGTAGCCATCCAGTAGGAGAAAAAAAAATACCTGTAACACTGAAAATAAACAGTTTGCTATACTAATAACTCCAAGGTGGGAGAACCTATACATTATCTCACTAATTCTGGAAGGGGAGAGAGTGTTGTTAGTTTGCAAATACAGATTTTGAAAAGTCTTCCTGAGGACAAAAAGTGAGACAGAGAACCCTTCTGATAAAGATTTATTTAAAATATTTGGACTAAGAACTGAATTTTCTATGTTCACAAGAAACATTCCTATGCTACTCAGTGTTTGTTAGTAAGAAATTAGGCAAACCAAGGCCAAGATCAGTAAAACATGTAAAACTTTACTTAACTCTGTCCCTAAGCACCAAAGCTTTTCAGAGCATGCCTCCCTTAACCCCACACTAAGTCTTATTGCACTCAGTTTCACACAAGCACAAGACTTCCATTGACTCTCTGTGAAAAGTTGTGCCAAAATATACAGTCCACAACAATTCAGAGGCACAATGCTTTTAAAGTAGCATTAATAAGCTTCCCCACTGTCTTCCTGCACAGTTGTAGTACCTGAATCTGCCTTTCAACAGTATTGAACAGTATTTTTCACTACAAATCTTATCCACAGCAGTAAATTAAGCTGAAATGAAAAGAATAAAAATTACTTCTCTGTTTTAAATAAGAATTCTCATGCTGTACTAACGTGAGGGGATCTTGCCAAGAAGTGCCAAGCTCCATCTACTGGCATTAAAATGAACTTGTAACTCTGCACACCAAGTTTTGGCTATATCTACAAAAACTAAACACCCAGTTTCATTATTTTTGTAGAATTTTAGTCCAATTCCATTATACTATATGTTAATCTATCTTATTTAAGTATCAGCTGTATTTTCAAACTCTGGTTACATTTGCTGAGTTATGTGAGCATAGGAGAAAAGACTTTCTCTGCTTGAGGTGCTGGGCTATGCATAAATAACAATATCCATAGAGCCAAACCAGAAGAGATTGCAGTGCTCTGTTTCTTCTGGTACTCACATCCCAAAGACAGATTTCCACAAGGCTTTGATCTGCCTAGTTCATCCTTAATTCAGTCTTTGAGAACACTCTCTAGTGGTATCAAGGAGGACAATTTATACCTGTAAATATTTTCCTGAATGATTTAAAAGGAAAGGGAGATGTCCCTACAGCTTCCACATTATGAGATGCATAAAGGGACACAGGCTCATCCTTTAACCAAGAAGACAAAGTTAATTTGTTTTCCATCAGTATTTATCTCAAACTCATAATTTCTATATACACTCTGCCTGTTCTCAAGAATAAAATCTCAGGGACTTAAAATAAATTCAATGATCATTTTGAAGAAAGGCAACTGCTACTTGTACCTGCAGTTTTTATGTCAGGTGGGAGTTTTGATAGCTTTGAGACATCAGTACATCAGGCTAAAGTCATAGTGAGTAAATGGGCACCATTCCAATTGTGTGCATTTATGATAAAATAAAATCAGTCAGCTCAACTGCAGAACAGCAAGGCTTGTGTGATAGGGCATCATGTGAATTCAAATTACTTTCAAGATATTGAAGATATAAAAGGCTTGAAGAAATGTATTTCTCCTTGAATGATGCACAATAAATATCATAGAACTTTAATCTCATTGAGATAAAAAAAGAAAAAGAGGGAGAGTGCAGGAACAGCCTTGACAGGAATCTGGTGTTCAGAAAATTCAACAATCAGAAAAGTCTGTGATTAGTGTTAATAGAACATAACATCCTATCCGTTTCATGTTTATTTACTTTTGCAGGAACATTCTTGCCTGAAATTTCATCCTGTTTCCAAAAGAGCTGCTGTGCTGAAGCCTTACATGTACCAAGATTGAGAAAATAGGTCGACCAAGTCCTGTTGATCTGCAGTGTAAATCAGCTGAGGGGATGTGCAAGCTCCAGCTGCCACAGGGACCTTCCCCCTGCTCATCTGGCCTGGATGCTGTCCTGGTCCCTTTCTCCTGGAGCACTTCGCAGAGCTCCTCCTGCATGAAGCTGGAAATCCAAATCCCTTCCCCGTTTTCGCGTGGTTTGTGCTGTTGACCGTCCACGCTCCAACCTTCTCCTCCCTTAGCTTTTCTGACTCTGCCCTCTCCTGGCTGGTTTCCCTCCTTGATAATTTTTTCCTCCTTCCTGATGCAAGAATCGAGGGGAATCTCACGAAGATCTGCTCTTGACCCCTCTGTCTCCACTCTGTGTATTTCAATATGCGTGGTTATTAGAAAAGTGTCTGTTTCCTCACACCTGAAAAATGCTGGTGACTACATAAATAATGTATCTGCTGTTTTTCAAGCGTTGTTATTCTCTGGGAAATCCCATTCTAAGGCACAGGGTCACTGACAATATCTTCCCTATTTTCTATTCTCAAGCTTGGGAGCAACAGCAATGTAATTTTATAAAACAATCACGAGGAGGATTAATAAAAGCACCAACTGAAAATGCAGTAAAAATAGTATCACTTCTTTTTCCTGTATTTCTCTTTCTCTTTTACTTTAGACACTCATTTCAACCAAAACTCACAAATAATTAAATCTATTTTGCCCAGCTCCTCTCTTGGCCAGTGCTGTCCCATCACCCTTTATCTGTTCCAAAATCCTTGGCAAAGTCATAACCCTGGATTTCCTCGTGTCACCCCCTTGATATCCTCACTCTTCCTCCTCATTCAGCCTAGTTCAAAATCTCTCTTTGAAACGACTCCAGTGCTCCTGACTGAGCCTGACAACTTTTCTCAGACAAGCTGTGTCTTACAGAAAGTCCTTGACTGTCATAGGTGTAATTGTCCCATGCAATTTTTTTCACTTCTGTTTTTACACAACAGTTTGTTACTCTTTTGGGGGAGATTTCCACAGAAATCCCCTCCTCCAGAACTACCCTAGGCCATAAAATGTGCAAGACGAAACACAAATTAATAAGGTATAGCTTTTTATGTCAATTTTACACTCCAGCCTTTTACTTTTTTCCTTGCTCCACTGTTGAGCGTTACCTTACCAGCCTTCACTAATGTCATGGAAATATCTGATGCATAAAGGATTTGCCTGAAGCAGCCTCTAACTGCCTTAAGCATCCTGGAAGCCTTGATTCAGCTGTAGATATGAAGCTAATCTCATTCAAGAAAATGGGATCCGTCAGTTTAACACTGAGATCCTTAAATAGCCAAAATGTGAAATAAACTAAATAGAAGAAGCATATTTTGGTAGTTTCATAACTTCGAGACAGTATTCCAGTCATTTTTCTCAGAGTGCTCAGTGGGAAATGTTGGTCTCTCCAATCACCCAATCTGTCTTTACTGAGGGCAAAATTCTCCTTTAGTATTTCCTGGAGCAGCCTAAGGCACTGATAACTTGGGAAGAAGAGAGCTCATAAGTCAAATATGGGGAGCAGCAGTGCTCCGGTATCCAAACAACTTTATGCTCTTTATTTTGGCCTTGCCAACTTGTCATGAGCAGACATTTTTCTTCAGAGAAATCTGCATGAGATAGAGGCAGAAATATTTGGGGAATCTGGGCCTAAAGTCATCTGATAAGGAAGCAGAAGGCTGGGGGCAATTTCTCTTTATATCTGAAGTGGGACATGACACATAATGGGGGAAAAATCCCTCCTCTCCTGCCCCTCTAAGCACAGAATTGCAATACTTCGTTTTCACACTCCCAGAGTGGACTTCTAATCTGCATATGGGCTTCAAGAATATTTTAATGCACCCTGACAGCTCATTAAAATAAATGCAGGATGATGAGGGAAAGACACAGAAATAGTAAAAAATCTTTATTCTTCTTAATCTGTTATCTGGTGATTCCTTTCCCTTGAAAAACAAGGATTTTAACAGCTGTACTAAATACATGACAGGGTTTACTACAGAGAGGATTTAATGTACATTTTGCTGTACTAGTTGGTGCTGCATATTTAAAATCTACAAAGTGTCCTGCTGGGTATATGTTAATGTGCATAACTTTTACTCTGCAATTGCCTCAGCAGTTTTCCCTTTTGCCCTGACATCTGTCCCTTCTTGAGCATTGCCATAAATCTCTCTCCTGTTGTCCCGTTGCTCTGACCATGGCCCTCCTGTCTGTGAACAATTCCACATCTCTGCTGTATCCCACAAAAAAGACTTCCTGTCTTCACCTTGAAATCCTTTCAGAAGTATACCTTGCTTATTCCTGTTCTCTGGTGAAATACAAGTAGGCAAAGAAAACATCATGGACATTTGAAGACTGAAATATTCATTTTCTTTTGAAGTGGGATGAAGTAGAATATGTCTATCCATTCTCTCCGCATCTTTTTCACACTTCCTGACCAAACTTTCCCTGGGAAGTTTCACTCGATTTTCTCTTTTTAATCTGATACGAAATGTTTGACTCCAGTTAAGAAAACATGCTTTAATGGAAATGCATTTGGCTGAAGCTGTTCCAAAGCATCAGCTCTAATCACCTCTGACTTTTCATCAACCCGTGATAGCAGCCTCCCACTGCAAACTTGGTACTTTTTCAAACTTTAGAGTTCCCTGCTTCCTCCCATGCTCTCCTTTAAAAAGCTACATCGTTCTCCTGCTTCTAATCTCTCCCTTGAGGGAAGCTTGTAAAAAAAAAAAAAAAAAGAAGGATTCTGGTTGGGCCACTCATTCTTTGACCCCAGTGCCTCCTACACTGAGCACTGTTATTTCATCATTTCCCTCCTTCTTGGACTGTTTTCCTCCTACTTGCCAAGAACATGAGCTGGATGATGCCATGACTGGGCCACGTCTCAGTCTGTGCCTTTCTTGCCCTCGTACCTGACAGGTTTCTCGTTCTGCTCTCCACGGTACCGTCACCACAGTCACGATCAAGCTGATAAAACACTTTTCCCTGAAGGGCAGTCAGGACATGAGCGGTGCTGTACAGAGAAAGCAATAATTCTGAAGAAAAGAAACTAACGCAGCAAAACCAGCTAACAAACAAACAACTTGCAAGTCAGCTTTTGGGAAAATACCTTTGGGTGAGGCAGAATTTCTCATTTCAGCAGAAACTTTCTCTAGAGAAATTTCTCAGGACAAAGATGAAATTTCTCATTAGAAAGACAGGATCAGAATACTGCAGGTATGTTCATATTCATAGCATTTAATTTCAGTTCCCCACCTGGCCTTATTTGGAGAAGAAGGTGTGCTGGATGCTGGATATATTTTGGTCTTCGGTTTCTTTCTTTTTCTTCTCCTTAAAAATAATTATCTGTGGTTTTATTATGGGGCAAACCCAAACCTTACCACAAAGCTGCAAAATATTTTGAAGAATGAGAAGGAGGACTGCTGTGTTAGACATTCAATTTTAATTTTTTAAACGTGGTTTTGTGTGGCACATTGCTCTGAATTGCTTCTAAGCCCCAAACACAGATATGTTGGAATAGATAATGTAATGAGCTGCAGAAATATTTAATTACTGCTCATACATAAACAAAATCGTGCCACTCCTGTAAAATGTCCTGTGTGTACTCATAAAAAATATCTTGCAGTTCTGTGACACCAACTGGGTGCATGTATTAATGAGTTTGCCCACAGATGCACTCAGGATTTAAAATCCAGGCCAAAGACAACACAAACATAAAGTCACTCACACTGCAGGTCGAAATTCTCTGACATCTGCGTGATGTAGTCCTCTGAAAATTGTGGCTATATTGGGTATATTTTGCATCAATTTCTTGTTGAAAAAAAGTCCTGAGATACACCTGTATCACTAAAAAAAAAAAAAAAATAAATTGGGATATGTGACTATCCAACAGGGAAATCAATTTTCTCTGACTGTGAGAAGTTCCATTGATCTTAATAAAAATGTTTCTTGTTCAAAAGATTTTCAAAAAGTCATTCCCTTTTCACTTCCAAATAAAATGACTAGTTGGCAAATGCTAACAAAAAGCAAATATTTTGACTCCTAACTATTATTTCAACGTGAAACACCTTTTTTGTGTCCTTTCCTTCACTCTATTTTTGTCAATTTAGGAAATGAAGTTTATGTTGAAGGATCGGCTTGAAACAACAGATATAAATGTTCAAAGAAATTGTTTCTACATTTAAGATAAGAAAACTCTCATTTCAGTTCTAGCTAATGTATAAGTCTTTATCTGGAAGGGAAAAAGGTTAACTTTGAAATTATACTATTTCAAATAATGTTTGAAATAACATTATTCTTGGTACCCAGACTCTTCCCGCTGTCAGCAGATGGCAGCCTCGACATATGTCAGTGAAATGCAGGTTTCTTCTGTGAAGTTAAAGTTGGCTTTGGTCAGCATTTTCCTTTTGAGGTGATTTCTTTGCTCTCCACGCTCTTTCCTGACCTCTCTCCATCTCAGTAATTTCTGGCTGAAGGCAGTCAGCCTCGAGTCAACTTCTTCTGCCTGCAAAGCTTTAAATTGGCGCCTCTGCTTCTTAATTGCTAAAAGCACTGATGGCCAGGCTGGGATGGCTCAGTGTATTTCTCCGGCTCAAGTGAAGTCCCAGTATGGACAACTCATTAGAGAAATCCTGGAGAACTTAATCTATGCTCTTTTCTTTTTGTGTTTATATTCAGAGAAGTTCACGTGCGGAATGACAGAAGCCTTCCAACACCCATGGGAGTGATTTTCCCAGGGGAATCTTCCTCCACCTAACCCATGCAGGAAACAGCAGCTTCCCAAGGCAATGGAATTTGGGGCTACAGAAAGCTTTACTGAGCAAACAAGCAGACGTGAAGGCCAAAAGCAGTACCCCTGCTTCCTGGAGTTTAATATACTTACACTGCAAGGCCACCCCGGTATCCCAAGCAAATAATACTCAGCTCTACAAGGATTGCAAGACTGAAATCCTGGCCGTGCTCTCCTGCTCGAGTTTCCCCCAGTTTAACATGAAAATTCCAATACATTCAAACCAAAATAATGTTAAGCATTTACATAAAGGTTTATTTTTCCAAACAGATGGGTATCCATTATCCTTCTTGTAGTCAGTGAAAAAAAATGAAAAATTATTTGCTTGAAAATCCAGTAGTTTAATCCATGAGTTAAACTTTTTGGAGCTCTTCAGCCTGCACTATAAAAAAAAGAGCAAGGGAATCATTAGGTGTAACATTCTCTGCCCCTGTGCCACCACTCTCATGTCTCTTCCCAAAAGAGAATGAGGTAAATCTGGACTGGGATTAGGGACTCAAATGCCTATGAGCTTTCTAGAAGTAGCAAGAATCTCAATCCATATTTTGGAGCTAGTTTCATAACACTGGACCAAACCCTCTTGTCAGGAATATACTTAAACCTTTGGGATTTCTGGCACTACAAACTACAAACTTCTGAGTTTGGTGTTTCAGCCCACCTTCATTTACTGTTATCAGATATTAACAGGGGGAGATTTCCCTCACCCCAGGCTTCCTGTGCCTTGGGTAAGAAGATAGAAGATCACAGCAAATGCCACAAGAGTGTGAGGTGAGAAATAATAGTAAAGCCCTCACTAACCAGTCACCTCTGTTAAAATGCCTTCAGTTCATGAAGATCCAGAGGATCTTTGGTGTAAAACTCCTCATTATGAGGACGTCTAGGTAGCCAAGGGCATATTTTTTTAATCCTCAAATTCATGCACAAATTAATTTCAAATCAAGCTCATTTTTGCTTTAAAGATACCAAATCAACACCTGCAGACCTTGGATCCTGCTTCTGTAGAGTATACCTGAAAGGACATCTTCTGAGATAAAGATTACTCCTAGATACTTGGGGGTGATGCTAATTGTGAGATCTGAAATGTGTACTGAGCTCCAGATACTCACCCAGATGGTACTCCAGGAATATTATCTTAATTTTCTCCTTGATTTTCTCCCCCTCTTTTAATAAAATGTTCCTATAATTAAACTGGCCTAAGATTGGATTCAGTGGTTAATAACTCCTGATGAAATTCAGTGAGAGCCTGAGGGTAAACATGCTGAGCTATGAATAATACACAGTTCTTTTCCCCCTGCTGTTTTTACTGCCACGTCCCTTGGCTTGTTTGAGAAGTGAACACAGAACTTGTGACGCCAATGTTGTCCTCTGCCAAGGAAGGAGCTCTCCTTGCCTCCACCCTGCAGATCCCCACAGGCCCGAGGTCAGATCCCACCGACGGCAGAGCTCCTCGTTGTGTGATGGAAAAACCTAGCGACAAAAATCTGAGTGATATATTAAAAATCTGTGACTGGGAGTGAAGATACTGATGTTTCTCAGTGAGCTTTTATTGCCCAGGACTTTATGTCCCTAAACCATGATGCAGTTGTTGATCCTGCCTCGTGTTTATCCGCTCTTGATCCGTACGTAACCGAGGTCAACCCGTGGCATTTATAAACACACTTTGTTTAGTCTCAGGATTTATCCCACCATAAAAGTGAGCAACTATTAGACAAAAAAGTAAAAAACTGGCCACACAAAGGACAGGCTCCCAAAATCAGGATGCTGGATGTTTTACTTTGAACACTGCGGCTTCAGAGACTTAGAAGGACTTTTAAAGCTTAACCTAGGAAAAGCACATGTGTGCTTGCACACTGGGAATAACAGAGCCTGCCTGCTCTCTCTTGAGCCCGGGATTACGTGTGTGAACTGATGCTGACACTCTGTCATCGGCACCCAGAGCTGCTCCAACTGGGCCTGCCACACACGGCGCTGGTGGGCTCACGCCACCCCTTCTAAAGATAGCAAAGTGCGGCCAGGGAGCCTTTGCTCTGCTTTCAGGCTCATTAGATGAGTGATGACAGGCTCTAGTAGAGCTCCCTCGTGGCCAGACAACAAGCAGGGCCGCCCACTGCTGCTGCCCACCCTGGTGGCAGCTGAATTTCGCCAGCTGTTGTGGCGACCAGGGGGACACCAGCACAGATTTGCCTGTGTCCAGCTAAGCTGGCTGCCTGCATTTGATGCAAGTTCTCCTACAACCTCTCACTTCTAAGAAATGTGCCCCCCTAACCCAGAATTCTGGTTAGAAACATTTTCCCTGTTTCTCTTTCCATCTAGTTTTACTAGAGATAACTAGTAGATACCTAGAGATAACACAAACCCCCTCGTTCTCTCTCCCTTGTTTAAAAGATTTCAATGTTGTGTATTCACACCTGTGAGATGAGTACTCATTTAAGAAACAGTGTTTCCTAATTAAAAGTTTAGTGTTGCTGTCTGTTAAGTATCAAAACCGTTTCATGGTTACCTCAGCCTAATCTGTAATATGATCTTCATGTGTCCATTTGGTGTCATTGGCTGTGATCTTATCTAGGCTCAAGAGTAAGTTCAACTCACAGCACTTCCAGTTTCACAGTCCTCCCCTACATTCGCTATTTTCTGAATTATTCGATGATACTTAACTTCATGGGTCAAAACTCATTAATCTGGGGAAGCATTGTGGTAGTCCCAAAGCTCCAATATTCTGAACAATCCTCTTTGCAGCAGATTTCTGAAGGATGTTGGCACACGTGATTGATTGGGCTGCATAATAAAGTGTTCAAGCGGAGGAAAATCTTGTAGACTTTATTATTTGCCGAGGTGCCAATAAAATTATGACCTCTGTTGCTGTTTAGTTTGCCAGTGGTAAATACAAATACATATCCACCACCCAGCACCCAGGCCTATTTTACAAATTTGTGTTGGCAATTAAAACTAGAAAGACTCCTTAACTGATTTCCAATGTGCAAAAACTTCTCAGAATATGTGGGAAAGGTTTAGTTCCTGTCCTGTGGATGTTTTGATTCCTTACTCTGAATATTTCCTGGTAAAACATCACACATTATTTGATGAAGATGAAGGCAAGGCAGAGAGCCAGGCACGGGGCATGCTTTGAGAGCATGATGAGTCCTTTGTGGTTCCCTAAGTCATGTTTGAAAATAAAGTACCTTGATAACAATGATGTATTGAGCTATTGCAACTGTGTTCTTGCTACCATCACTTGCTTTCAGCTCTCAGAGAGAGACAAGGATCTTCTTCTTCATTCTGGAGAGAGTGTGATGCATGAAACATCAAGAATCACTGAACAAAGTACTGATCTAAATACAAACAGAAAGAGCCTTTTAATGGCAAACTCCATCACCATTGTGTGGTGGTCAGGGATCTGTTCTTTAAATGGCTCTGAGATAATAAATTCTGTTCCATATTAGTTATTGTCAATTTTGTGCTAAGCACAGAAGTATTTCCGTATTTCAATGGAAAGCTATTCAGTGATAATTTTAAGCCTTGGCTTCATTTTCATGATCTTCTCAACCACACTGTCTTCTTGTAAAGACCTGCTGTCCTGGTTGCCTTTGTTTAGCGTGAGCATTAAAACATGCAACACTGGCACATAATGCATATTCTGTATTTGTAATAAGCACTGGAGAATTAATTCTAACTCTAGGGGAGTAAATAGCAACTTCTCTACTTTAACAGCTGAGATTTGACTGCAGCTGCTTTGTGCTTTTATGTGTTCTTCATGTCTTGACACAGACTCAACAAGGTGCTTCATATTGAGTCTGCAGTTCATATTGCATTCAAAGAAAGGAATTAAACTTTAGTCCTAGTTCTAATCCTAGTGGAAAGCAATAAATTTTTATGAATGACTCACTGCTGTGTTTTTTAGGTTAAAACACAACTGCCTCTAGCATTTGCAGTAAATATTTGCTTTTGGAGTCTCTGGGAGCGCCGCAAGTTTCTGACTCCTACTTAAGATCTGAAAGATTCAAGCAAAAGTATTCTTCCTCCTTTTTAATTTTGTTACACAACTCAATTGCCTCTACATTTCATTCATTCAGTATGCAAAAATAGGATCCACTCTAAAACTGGTGCAGCAGCATTCACTGAGGCCTCACTGAACTGCACCACTGTTCACGGACTGGTGCAAATTCCTCACATGTTTTTATGGTGCTTGTCACTGGAGTAGCTGAGTGCAACACCAACAGGAATATGTGTGTATTCACAACATCCTTGTGAGGTGACAAGTGGTGTTGTACTGTCACTTTACAGCTTGCAACTGAGGCTGAGAGGTCAGTAATATTCTCTGGCTGTAGGCACTCAGCTTGAGACCCATGAGATCTGCTGATTTGAAGTATAAACCTCATGTAACACATATATTTTTAAGTGAAATGCTGCTTTTCTTCAGTTGTGCCTGTGAGTGCTTTGCTATCCCACAGACTCAGCAGATCAAGTCAGGCACCAGATAATGAGAAATGCAAGTTCCAGCACTATATGAGAAATATAAGATCAAAGCAACTGGCCAGTCTGCCCTTGGGAGGCCAGGGTAGTGCCAGGTGGGGAACAGCCTGTTCCACTGAGGTGCATCATGTTCCAGAGAGCTGCGTTTACAGCAGTGTGAGTTCCAAAATTTACACTGAGCTGCAGAGCCTGTGACCTGCAGTTCATGCAGCTGGCAGTATGAGAATTTCTGGCTCCTCCTGTCAGATCAGGAAAGGAGGATCCAGACCCAAAGCCCCGTACTGAAGTTTTTCTCTATGTGGATAAAAGCTCGTATTAATACAGGGCACCTACAGAGTAATTAGTGAAGAGATAGGCCGCAGTCAGAAGCACAGCAGTTATTCAGAAACACCAGTGAGGTGATGTGTAGCAATTCTGAACTGTTTATCACCTTCATTCACTAAAATCACATTGCTTTAGAAGAAGAGGGAGGACAGGAGCAAGTGCTATGTCTGACTGTTACACATTTCCCTGGATTACCCTGGTGCCCTGAATTAAACCCCCAAAACTAACAAGGAACTGTTTCCCAGAAAACAGTCTCAGACCGGCGTGTTTTCTCAGAGCTGTTTTCACTGGTGTTTATTTCATGTGAGCTGATGAAAGCCCCAAGGATTTACCTCTGACAAAAAGAGTGGGACAAACACTCGAGTGCCCAGCAGCTCAGCCCAGCTGTGGTGAGGCTGCCAAAGGAGATAATTCTGCCAAGCAGAACGGCTTCCAGGCCGTGCACTTGTGTGTCAAAGTGACATCAGTGTACTTTGACATAAGTGCTACCTTTTATCAGGGATAAGCTTCAAAGCCACGGAGATGGAGAGATGGGAAACTGGAGTTTGACAGGGAAAATAGAAGTTGACAGAAACACATAAAGAGAATTTGTTAAAACAAACACAACACTCCAAGAGCCAGCGATACCCTCGAGCATCAAATTTAGAGCAAAGGGTGTTTTATTCTTGCAAGACCATGATAGTTTAGGCATAGCAAATAAATTTTCTCTGCAAAAATGGAATTTGAAAAGGCTTGTGTCTGCTCCAAAATCTGGAGCTGCCTGCTGATGAGGGAAACTTTAGTCACAGAGTATGGAGGTGGTTAAAATAGACTGCTGTGCTATGTGCATATCTATTTTGATATAAATTCTGGATAACTTAGGTGCTCACCTAAACAAAGTCTGGCAAGGAACTCTACAAAGCAGGGAAAAGAACTTCACAGCACTCACAGCTTGTGGAATGGATACTTTCAGAAGTGAAATTATTTGCCAAAGTTTGCATTCATTGTAGGCCACTAATAATACCAAGACCTGAATGAGGCATCCCCAGTCCTAAGCTGGAGCTGAATCCCATCTCTCAGTTCAGCATTTGCAAGCAGAAGTGTTGTGGATTTCTAATAGTGTGGGTGTACTCATCTCCGGGTGTAAGACTTTCCCCGAACAATCTCTCCCTGATGGATTACGGGGTGCTTGGGAAGCTGGCTTTGTCACTGGGAAGCACAGGAACAGGGACATGCAGCTTGGTTTACAGCACTTATCACTGAGGGTTCCTCTCTCTGGTTAGCAAGACAGAATTTCCACCAAATTCCATGGGCCAAAGCCTTGCTGAATGGGGTTAAAAGTTTCTAACTTCACATCAACAAAATTCCCTGCTGGAGCGAGTGTTATGTCCAGCAAGGTAGGTCATTTCCCTCCTGAGCATTTTCCTCCTCTTATCTCTGGTGGCTCCCAAAAGCACATAGGCTTCACTGGAGCTGAAACTAAAACAACAACCTGCATCCGGGCAGCCGGGGCATCGCTGGTCCCTCGGTCAGTCCCCTTTGACAGATACACAGTCAATAAAAACCCTCAGAGGTGCCAGGAAGCTTAATTCCCCTATCTATCCCTTTACCAGGCTTGAAGCCTGCGGAAGGCAGAATGACAGTTTTCAGCTTCTTATCCAAATTCCAGCAATCAGAGGAGAATATGTCAATTAAAGGTGCCACGGCTTCCCCTGACAGCTGTGTATTAGCATGACTGATGTCTGCTGGAGTCCAGAAGCTTCTGCAGGGCACACATGAAGATCAAAGACTTCTATCTAAGTCCCTTACATCAAAATATTTACTTACTGTCATCTGGAGAGATAAAGAGAAGTCACGGCCTCAACATCTGACAGCTCTCCTGTGATGCCACGAATGTGCCCCGTTTGCCATGAATGTCACCAGTGATATAAATAGGGTATTGCAGTGCCTACAGAAGGGTAGTTTCCAGACAGGGGTAGCCAGATCAAATTCAACCTGTATGAGGCAAAAGGAATACAGCCAGGAAGGAGGGAGCACCAGGAAAACGGCCCTTGTGGAAGTAGATGTACAGACAACAAGCACTTTGGAACAATAGACTCAAAGATTTTTTTTGATCCATTCCTCTAGACCAGATCTGTATGCTTAGATTTGATTCTCGGGTTGCTGTTATTCCTCAAAGCCACACAGTCCATCGTGATTAAGTCACTTCAGCCAAACAAGGCTGAAGAAACATTTCATCATCTTGTTTAGCAATATAATTATAAAACTGCAGTATCACTGCTGAGCTAAGCCAGGAATCACTGAGGGAACGGATCAGCACCACAGCACTTTAGCACAGCATTTTGAGACAAATAAAGAGCATTAGAAATAAAATAAAATAAAGCAATATTATAATAATATATTACAAATATCAGCACTTGAGTGAAATCTGTCTTTTAGAGAGCTGCTTGGTTTTCCCTTTTCAAGCTCTTTTTAAGCTTCTCATAAACAAGACTTTAGTGTATAGCACAGGGACAGGTACAGCACAGTGGCAGCACGAGCTAAGGGACAATTCTGAAACAGTGTTTGTTTGCAGTCCTCTCTGCTGCTGCAAATATTTCCTGGCAAGTTCTAGGATTTTAAAAAAAGCACCAGATCCAGAAATGCATTTAGGTGTTTCACTCCCACTAAAATCCCTGAAGAAATCAGCAGGAGTTCAGCACTTGTTCCTAATCACAGCATCAGAGCAGCAGAGATTGGTGATAAACAGTGAGCCCAGCTGCCACAACATCCAGATGCATTTGGGAAAGGATGACAAACTTGAAGTCCAGTTGATTTGCATAAAATCCCTAATTTTATGCCTCAAACAGCAGTCCTGGCTTTATTTAAATGCCATGTTGTTAATTACTTCTCTAACCCACCCAGTGCGTGGCCTGGCAGTCATTGAACGCGAACTGAACACCACAAGACCCTTAAAATGCACTGCTGCCTGCAATATTTTAATTTATGTATAAAACCAGGTGCCATAAGCTGACTTAACCTTTTCCACAACTCCTTAGTGAAGCAGTCAAGGGTTAAACTTGGCCTTTGGGATCTGGACATCTGGAATTTTTACCAATGGAACTTTTGCTCTGGTCTTTCCCCATCCTGGGAAAAGTGGTGATTTTTCAGGAAGTTTACCTGAAGGTGTGTTGAATTCATACTCCCATAGTTAATTCACAGGTGGTAGGGCTGATTTTTGTAGCTGCTCATGGAATGGAAGTCGACCTGTCTGTTGCTCCCAGGACATTTTGCAGCGCTTGGATTCCTGGACCTTTTCCAAAGGGTGGCATTGTTCACGTCCTTTGTCTTGCTGCTCATGTTCCTACTGTTACGGTTTTGTCTGTTGGGTCAACGAGATTAGATTTCATTAGCACAGCAAACTGAAAAAAAAAATGCAAGTTATTAGATAATCATTAAAGCACATCTGTTGCCTTTTTCCGAGTGCCAAAGTCTGAATTCCATTGAACTAGTGACATGGCACTTGATCAGCGCTTAGTTCAGCTATGGGCAATGAGCTGCAAAAGGATTAAAATATTAGCAGCAAGTGGATTCAACCCAATCCCTGGCACTTTTGTTTGCATTGCAAAGAAAGGTGCCCAGAGCAAAAGAGAATGAAACAATTACAGTAAGAAAATGCCAACATTTTTGAGGCCGTTCCACAAATTGTGCTGTGCTGGTGCTCCACTTTGGTGTCACGCCAAGACGTCAGCTCCTCATGCCCTCTGAATACACTTTCATGTGCTTTCGCCCTGGGTCAAAACTCCCTGAGAACTTCCCAGCCTGAAAGTCTGGCTGCTGGAGAATGGGAACAGGTTTTCCCTCCATCATCCAGACACCCCAAGGGACAGAAATCTGGACAGTGGACAAATACAATGTCTCGGCCACCAGCTTCTTTTCTCTTTCAGAAAGTCTTCTGAAACATCCCGTGGCAAATATTTTAAGTCATAGGCTTTTCTTAATGTGTAATTTTTATTTATTTTTTAAAAAAACCTTGTATATGTCATGTACATCTCTTTGCAAAGTACATTTTTACAGAAAAAAATAAGGTTTTCCAAAGAATTCTTCGTGAAAGGAGGCACCCAGTTCCCATGAGATGTCACTTGTGATTTAAAATTAAAGTCTTATCACATAAGCACTGTAGATGTGCAATAATACCTGTTTGCAAATAATTCTACAGAATCATATAAGAATTGGCAGAGGAAGAAAAGAAAAAAACTGTAATCATAAAAAAATCACATATTAGACCACTCTAATGGTCTAATGGTTTAGGAGGACTTGTTTTCCTTAAGTAATGGTCTGGAGTATTGAAATCAGTGTTGCTCTGGTGTGACTGTCTCCAGCTAATTTAAGAATTGAGATATTTTAAGATTTAGTAGGAATTGAGATATTTTATGGTTTAGTATAGGATTCCTGATTTGCTTATTAGACATCAAACAAGTTGCACACGGGGTGAAGAGAAAATTCTCAGATGGTTTTCTGCCATCCCTGACCACAGCAAAAATCCACAGTCCACACCTGACCTCCCGCAGACATTCACACTGGGGTTTTTTGGGCCTTTTTTCTTGCCTAAGAAACACCTGCAAAACCAAACCAGACTGATGTTCTTTAGGAGCTTCACTACCCAGATTGGTTAAACTATTCCTCTACAGAGTTTATAATTTTTTACTAGCTATTAATTGCCACATTTCAAGCAGATTTGGATAAATGGAAATTCTGTTGCGCCAGGTTTGATGGTGATTTTACAAAATATAAGGCACGTATACCAAGGGGGAGAGAGGGGCCAAAAGGCATGTCAAGTTTAGCTAAAAATGTGGATGTACATTTATAAAGGATCATTTTTTTGGTTTTAATCAAATCATTGTCTCAGAAGTCCTTCTCTCCATGACTCTTTCCAACACTGCTGCCACCCTCGCACACAGCTATTACTGTCCTTGCACTCATTAATCCCAATAAAGGGCTGCTCACACAATTCCTCTGCATTGTACCCCTGGAAGAGGCCCTCCCACGTATTACTCACCTGGGATATCAGTAATAAACAAGAAAATTATGATAAGGCATCAAATCTGTAACAGGTGGTGAAAGGCAGCGTGGAGATAAATCCTACAATTAGAAGTTTATCATTGATAATTATTTCATCAATTGTTTTGTTTTTAACAATTCTCTTTCTTTCTATTACTGACTTATCTGTTGGAATTCCTCTTTTAATGAGCAGGAAGTTAGCAGTATGACTTTGTTACTCCTTAACAGGTTAAAAAAGGCATGCCTAGGAAAACACAGTGCCTGGGTAATGTTCCAGAAAAAGCAATTAAGGAATAAAACCCATGTAACTCTGTACTCCTTACCTACTTAAAAGGTCGTATTTTTGATTGCTCCTCCTAGGGTAGGTTCTACCTTGATTCCAGTCTTGTAACATTCAAGGATAAGAAATGTGTCAGTGATATACCCTGCTGCTTGTCCATAATGTCATGTGTGCAGCTTGCGAGCACATAAAACTCACAAACTTCTGCTGCACATATTTAAGTGCTCTGTGCTCTTTGAGCGACAGCGGTGCTCAAAAGAAAAAAAGTTACTCTTTAAATTTGATTGGTATCATATTTCCAGTTTAATTAATTGATGGACTTCACAGTCCTTGCATGAGGCTCATCCATCAGGCTCATGCTCCTCCTGTGTCATGACTTGGAGGTCAATTTATGTACCTGAGGAGTCTGCATTGCTGAACTCAGCTTGCCAAGAGCAGCTACAAATTCACCTGGAGGGAACCTGGCTCCTCTGGGCTCCAGAACAGAATGAAAGCCAAGAAATTGTAGAATAATTGGTTGCAAGCATGGTTTGGTTTCTTTGTTTGTTTTCCTTTTCTGTTTTAAAAACCAGAGCATTTCTCAGCCTTTTGGAAGGAAGAAGGAGAACAAGCATCCTGGACACAGGTAGCTTAAATTTAGCTTTTTTTCTGTGCCCCTAGGAGGGATCAGCCCACATCTGCGGCTTTCATGCAAGGTACCAGAGCAAAGGGTAAAGCTGTGCCAGCACTCAGGAATGAATCCATGATTCTCAGAGTAAGGTCTGCTGTCTCCCGCAGTCAAAGAACGACTCAGGAACTCATCTAGGGTGTGAGAAAGTTGTATTCTGGTGTCCACTCCAGCAAAGGCCAGTGCATTTTCATAGAATCATAGAATGGTTTGGGTTGGGATTTTTAAACCTTAAAAATCATTTTGTTCCAGGCATGGGGGGTTGCATTTTACAAGGTGTCTGGATAATGCAAAATAGGCAAAGGAAGGGACAGTTTTCAGGGCTCTCCTTTTCTGCCAACTTACCAGAGAAAGCAACCACACAAACACAGTTTCCTCAGCTTGGCAGCCCTGGAGCTCTTTTCTGAAGAACAGAACAGTGTTCGTGGCAAACAGAGAGCATACAGAGCAAGCTACAGGGGTTAGAGCATCCCTCAAACAGGAAAAGCTCTGATCCGGGCCTTCCGTCCACTGAGGCACTGCACTAACTCTTCATTTCTGTGTGAAAACGTCCCAGCTGCTGAGTGAGAATGGTCCTTCCACAGCCTGTGTCACCGACCCTCAGCCTCTTTGCACATGTGCAGCAGAGCAGCAAAATGCAAATCTTCTGTGAGGCCACTGGCCACCTCCCCAGCGCTGGTTACAGCTACAAAATGGGATTGGGGCCAAAGTGCGATGTGATCTGGCAACTGCAGCCAGCAGGATAGTGCCCTGTGGAGCACTGGGCTCCAAAAGCAGGTTAGAGAAGCCACAAATCTGTTTGCACTTGCAACGGGGGCCCATTTGCTCTCTTTCTTCCCATGCATCTCTCGCCTCTTCCTAGATCCCCAATTGCTCCTAGCGACTTTGTGCTTTATTTACACATCCTGGAGTTTCTTATAGGAGACTTTATGAGAACATATTCCTAGATTTGGACAAGCCCACCTTTAAACATTTCACTAAGGTTTGCTTTCCATTTTTAGAAATAAAAACAGGACTAAGTAATTTAGGGCTGACAAAGGACTAATTCACGCCTTGCATGTGAGTAGAATCTCGGTCTGAAAAGCAAACAAGCAAAAACCAGCAGACTGTGAGTTTGTGTCGCTATGCAGGTCACTCCACCTGCTTTATTAATAGGGACATTGGGTCGTATAAATAAATTCTAATTGTTAATCAAACAGTTCTACATATCAAAGTGCAACCAAGTGGTCCTTCTTTTTCCCCAAAGCCTAGAGCTACTTTTAACCTTCAGGTCACTTCAGTTTTCCTAAGAAAGTTCCAGTTCCTGTGACTCAGACCACCACCTTCTGGGCAATTATGACCTAAATGTGACTAAAATGCTGTTAATCTGTGCAGTGACCTGTGCACACTGGTGATGTGCCCATTTACCTGCTGTGGTCACAGGCTAACATCAGTTCCTCCAGTGATGCCATGATCAAATATCTCCTGGTGTTAGTGACTAAATACCCACCAGGGTCTGAAAGCCTCTGTCGTGGGTTAGGCCTGGGGAGTATTTTCAGCACAGAGATCAGAAAGACTAAAATAGTGATTCATTTCTGATCTTTTAGAAGAGCAGCAGCCCTTTCAGCTGAACTCCCTGCCTTAATGTGTGATTTTATTCCCATCAAAGAGCTGGATTTGCATCAGTCAGAGAAGATAGTGCATGGAAAGGGGCTTTAGGGAGACTTGGAGTCTTCTTTCCCTCACTGGAATCGTTACTGTGATAATCTGAGCACCCTTACCAGGAGTTATGAAGTGCCAGTTTAGATGCTAAAAAACTCCAACACCGTTTGTCAAATGCACAAAGCCTGATCCTCAATATACAAAGTATTAGTGCTTGTGGGGACCCACAGTGTCTTCACACCCCGTTCACTGTCTGACAGAGGTCTGTAATTGCAACCTGTTGCTTTTCACTTCCTACATTAAACGTTACAAAAAATTACGCTCTGCAAAAAGCTGCTGCAGGAAAACTCGAGCATCCTAATTTACACTGAACTGCTTTTTTTCCAATCACCTACAAAGAAAAAAAGTCAGAACTATACCTTTCTTTTCCTATATAGAACAGCAACAAAATATAGCAAATATTCTGACCTTCATTTTCAGACAAAAATAATCATTTTGTTAACTTCAATTTTCAGGTGCTGGAATTTAGGAAAGCATAGACAGGTGTAGAATGTATGTGCTGCCAAGATTTTCAGTAGCAGAGAAGCAATCAAATAAGAATTACAGTCTGCCATTTTTAAACGTGTGCTTTTATCATAAAAAGAAAATATATTCGTTTCAATTGTATCGAAAGGTAAATATTTGTATATTTAAGACTTGAAACTAAATGGAATTCAGGTTACTCGTGGTTTGGCCAGAAGTTACCTGTACTATTTCCTGATGTAAAAGATTTTGCTCTTTCCTCTTGGCAACATTCAGGGTATGGAAGGCATTTATTGCAAGGAGTTGTGTTTATGGCTCAGCATGAAGAACACTTCAGATAAAGACATGCAATTCTTTAATTCTAATGCCTTTGGATGAGGACCAGGAATTAACCTTAAGGTTAATTTTGACAATTTCCAAGAATTTTTAATTCTTGGATATTCTAGAATATTCCATAAAAAATGTAGAATATTCCATAAAATATCTCCTTCTTCTTGTCATCCTTTTATTGTCAAGAACTGAAGTTGACAGATCTCAAGAAATCTGAAAGTTTTTCTTTACAGGTATTTGAAATGAATTTTTAATCCAAAAAAAAACCCCAACCTTGTAACATTCTTCTCTTGTCTCAAAAGCCATCAAGAGGAACAAATTAATGGAGTAACCTCAGAGTATTTATTACTCACTGGGAGATACTGTACCAGACAGTCCAGGGCACGTAAAATAATTATCAGGCTTTTATTATGTTATTACTGCCACCTGCATTGGCAAAGAGATCACGTGATTTGAGAAGAAACTCTGGAGTAAGACAGAAAATGTTGGATGATAATAGGTTGAAGTCTTGTTCCATTTAGGTCAAAGACACAAGATCCTGCTGATTTCAGTCCTTTTGGTGAGGCTGAAGAAATATTTTGCCAAAGTCACTCTCACTGCCTGATAGAGCTTCAGGTTTATTTTTAGTCAAACTGTGGTAGCAGAAATTAGAGCAAGGACCTGAAAAGTTCTTGTTCTGATACTCCCAACTCCATTCCCAACAGCAGACGCTTGCCTGGGCAGAGTGGGTCACTTCAGGAGTCTTCTTTCAGAAAATATTCCTTTTTTTCTTTGGCATGGTCCTTTCCCAAAAGTGCCACTGTCCTACTGCTGCACGGCTGTGCTGAGCTGCAGCTTCAGCTCTGCAGCATTTCAGCAAGGAGATACTGGGCACAAGCATTAATCAGTAATTGAGATGCAGAGGCCAGCGATTTATGCTAAATACAGCACAGAGAGCAGCTAGACATGAATATATTCGTTTACACTTAATGGAGCTGCTGTTTGTTTCTTGATGGAAACAGCAGCACTTATGGACTCGCCAAAAACAGTGAAAAAGCCCAAAAAACCACCCAGAGGGAGGGAGAAGTCACCACCTCAAGTTCTAAGTAGCTTTAGTCTAACATGTAGATTTTTGGGTGTGTATGAAAAATTAAGTTTCTCTCATCCAAGAGTTTTACTTACCACAAGATGTCACTGTTTTTTATTTCTTTCCTTTCAGCTAGCACTGTCCACAGTCCTCTTGTGTTCCACAATGCTCTCTAAAGGGAAAACGATCAGATCTCAATGACGTGAATATTTCATAGACCTGTTTATTTTTACTATCTGCTCTTTTTATATATAGGTTTGAGAAAATGCTGGTTTGTGGCTTTCAGCATTTAATGGTTGTAGACATTATTTACCTGTCAGACTTAAATATTTCACAGCCCACCACCTTACTTTTGAATTTTCATTTTCAGGCCAGCTCAGGCTTACTTTGGGTCCACTAAATCAGAAAAACATTTCAGATGTGAGGCTAATCCAGATATTCTGCTAAATTTGGGAGCCTCTGTCAAGATTTGAATGAACAGGGTTTGAGTTTTAAATTCCTAAAGAAATCAGGCACACAAATTTCTAGACAGCATTTAATACACTTCTACTATAATAGTGCTTTTTTAAAATTGCATATCAGGCTATGGTTTATATTGCATAAACTTATAAATATGACATTGTTGAGTAGGTAAATGTTCCCATAACTGATTTGTACTGCCTGCAAGGACAAGGGGATTTACTGATATCCATATTTATGTTAAAAAAAAAAAAAAAGACATTTCCATTAGCTGAAATAGGAGATGGTGAAAACTGATTTTATCTTAAGATGTAATCAAAATGTTGCTGGTTGATCTCTTTATCTGGATTCATCAAGATGTTGTTATGCACAGCCTACTCTCAAATAAGGGTGTTACAGCGGGACAGGATTTCTGCAGAATTCAGATCTTGAGAAAGTTTATCAAAGCAATTGCTGGTTTTGAGTGAAAAACTTGGCTTTGTGCTTCTGTTGAAAATCCCTGAGTTGCTGGAAGAACCCTCCTTCTGCAGTACCCCCAGCAAGCATCCAGTGCTTGCTTTCTGTCTTGTGAAAGAACATCTGTTGTGAGTGGTATGAACCATCTTCTGGGCCTGACCCACCTCTAGTTACTCTTTTAATAACCCAAGTCCCTGTGCACAGCAAGCAGGACATGCAGGGGTCTCCTTTCCACATAATGGATAGGCAGCAGTTACCCTGCATCTGCTCTTGTGTTAGTCTGTCACTCACAATCAGGGGTTACTTGATGCCTAAAATAATTCCTCCCCTGACAACTAATTCATCTGGGAAGAAAAAAGACTCCATCCAGATGGTGGGAATCTCACAGGCTTCTGCTTTCCTTTTTTTGAAATGGCAAAATCTCTCCTTTTTTAATAGACACCCTGTAAGTTATATAATATTCTTGGAGCTATCCCGTGCTATTATCAGTCTTTAAATATGTATGAGGCATTCAGAAAATAAGTCCTTCCCTGACCTGGGAGACTGCATCTCTAAAAATGGGGGCTGCTAAGGTCCTTTACAAAAGTCAGTCCTGATACCAAAATACTGTACTTTTCTCAAGATGTAAAAATTAAGGAAGGAGAGGATGGTGTGGTGGGGAAAGGAATGAGGCAGACATTTTTAACTCTGTGCAGCGCTGGTTTGCAGAGGTTGTTGGCAAGTGTCACCATATGTGGACTTCCTCGTGGCCCATACACCAGGAATAAGTGATTTTAGTCAGGCATTTAGCAGGTGTCTCAGGGATAAAATGCAGAATGATTTGTGAGTTGCAACTGAGGAAATGAAGACATATTATTTTTGAAAGGAGGCCTCATTTCTTTACCTAAAGAACCAGGCTTCAGAAATGTGTGTTTAGGAAACATCTGCCATGTCTGTTGAGAAAGCCCACGCAGTCTCACCCTGCAAGGCAGGGGGGTGCCAGTGTAATTGATTTTCTATTGTTTTGTTGTAGAAGTAGAGGACATCAGCCAGCATGACAGCTGCAATACTATTTTTCACAAATTGAAGTTCCTATTCTGGCACGAGTCAAGCTCTCATAAGAAAGGCAGCTCTTCTGGCTTCTGAAAAGTGAGTTTCTTGGTTGTGTTTGGAGAGAAGAGCTTGGGAGAAGGTTCATGAAAGCTCAGAGGTCAAAATGAAAACATAAAGGTTATCTGCCAAGCAGTATTTTGAGACAAATTTTTATCAGATGAATATCTGAGGCTGGGAACATTGGTATTGTCAGCCTCTGGCCTTCCATGAGAGCAGGCAAGCTACCAACAGTGATGACAGAATATTCCTCTGTGTTAGTGGCAGTACAAAGCGCCCTGCTTTTGCCAACCAGATCAGTGGAAGATAGCACTGTGTGGGGCTTTTATTTGTGGCCGTTCTTTTAGCACAGTGCAACATTTTGCTGTCACACTCCATGGAAAGGTAAAAATGGGGTTTCTAAACCGCCATCCCAGAGCCATGGGAAGGCTCCCTGCACAGGCCTCCCGGTCGTGCTGTGGGAATAACTCTGTCCAGGACCATGGCACACCCTGGCCTGCGGGCCATCCCCACAGAAATGCCCTGGAATGGGAGCTTCTGTGGATCTTTGACTTGCTGTGGTCTCCAGTGTGGGCAGATCTCTGAGTAGTCGCTGTCCTGGGACAACCCCAGGCCTGACTCCATGTTCCCACCAGGTGATCCCTTAAAGCTGCCTTAGGAGCAACGGGGCACAGAAATAGAGTAATCAAAACTGTCTCACTGTAAAATGACCTCCTCAGGCCCAGGATGCCCTCTCAGCCCTTCACCGAGGCTTCACACGTGAGGAGGATGGAGCGGCAGAGGAGCTGGAGTGGACCTGAGCCCGGGAAAGGGTTAAATGATTTCCCTGTCCTTAACCCACGAGCTATGCCTTCCCATTTTCTCCCCTTTCCCTGTGTCCCTGAGGACAGGAGTGGGCTGGGTGGGCAGCTGGCCAGTGGCCAGAGTCAGCTCACCACACGTGTACAGAGTGCAGCCTCGTGCTCTGAAGAACCTCCCTGAAAAAGAAGGTGATAAAGCAGACAAAAGGGAAAGATGTTTAATTTTAGGAATAATTCAGAAGCTGAGGCACAGAAGGAATCGTGGAGTCACACAAGGAGTCCCAGCTCATCTGGACCCGGTGTTCCAGGCACTCAGGGCCTCGACCACCTTCCCTCCCATATCAGGACCAAGGAAAAGTGCTCTTCTCCCATATTTTGACCAGCTAACTGGCACCTTCTATTCCAAACTGGCTCGAGCTACATGCCCTGAATTTGGCCAGAAAGCAGGCTGTGGTATTACCATCTGTCAGTAACAGATTAAAAAAAGATCTCGTGGATTCTTTACAAACAACCCTAAACCTTCACCTAAGCTATTTATATCTAAACTGAAGAAACTCCTAGTGATTGATGGCTGGACTCCTCTGCCAAATTCTTGCCAATAGACTGCCAAACCAAGTTCCGTGAGACCTGTGCCCCACTGAAGGAATCAGGAGCTGCACTGAATTCCCATTCCTCAGTAGCCTGAACTCTTTTTTCTGCTGACTCATGACCTGTGGGAATGAATATTCACTTTGCGAGAAGGTTGCTAAGCCTGTATCAAATATTAATTTACTCGTTTTTAGCACTTGCTTCTCTGCCTAAGACATTACTCCTAGGGTTTTTTTCCTCACAAGATATTAAGATGAATGACAAGAAGGTGCTGCATAGAAGCCATGAGCAAATGTGTGTGTCTCTGATGAACAGGTCTTGTAGGTAAATGAGGGCCACTTGGGCAGACACAAGACAGAAAGGAATATTCCACACCAGCACGGGCAAGGTGAATGGCTGAAATAGTGTCACATTCCCTGTGGTCAGAAATGATGCTGTCAGGTGTTGGCAGTGCTGAGCCCACTACAATAACGAGCATTTTACCACTGGAAATTAAAGATTATTTTAATTAATTGACCCTCTGTGTTGATACCGTTACCCATCAAGGTTCTGAAAATTTAGTTTAAATGAAGAAAGAACCTCTGAAATATTTATCCATGGGCAAAGCTGGGAGTAGAATCAACGCACACATTTCTAGCACAGCTCTTTTGATTTTATTTCTCGGAAAGTGTAATTTACCAAGTTAAATACAAATATTTCTGGCTAAATGGATTGGGCAAATACATTTAGAAAACTGGTAGCTCTCATTTTGAAACTCTGTTTAGTCCAGGTGGATTTGCTACAAAGCAAATGAGGAAACTGAAATCAGGAGTAGAGGAAAGTAAATTTCCTTCCACGCTTTCCAGCTTCTTTTCACCATTTTGGGGGTTTGTTTAGAATGCAATGCTGAGAACTCTGTGATGATGTATCAAGTTTTTCCAAAAGTTTTGTCCTTAATGTAAGAACTTTACCCTTTTTTCTCAGAAGTCACAATTTTCCAGCAAGGAAAAATTCAGGAAAAGGAGGAAAAAGATAAATATTTGGGAATGTTTTGAATTTGCAAGTCCTAGTGAGCTTTGGCATATGAAATTGTGTAAGAAATGCACATTTATTCCTCAGCAAATCCCATTTCATGTGAATATTCCATCCTGGCCTGACCACTGTGGCAAAACCTATCATTTTTTCTCCACTAATATGCTTGAATGAATGCTGATTATCCCAAAAAGCAAGAGGAGCCCTCAGAGACGTTACTGGTCTCAGAAAAAAAGTGTCTGGTTGATGTTTCAAAATCTCTAACAGTGAACCAATAGCTTCATGCGCCAAGGTTTTTTTAAGTGCCAACAATGGGTGAATTTCCTACACCTTGATCCTCAGGAAGTCCTAAACCACATCACTAAATAATCTTGAGCTGTTCCAGCTTGGCAGGCAAAAGGAAAGGGAAGGATAGAGAATTCTTGGGCTTGTCCTGGACTTTGAGAAAAATTAAATAAATGGGTCCCGACCTTTTTGAATCTCCATGGTCAGGCCCTCTAATCAGTGACCAGCAGTGTGATATTTTGTCAGCGTCTCTGGCAGCAGCGAATGAATTCTGCTGACCTTTTAAACAAAAGCCAAAACATTGACCTGGTTGCTGGGTGAGCTTCTTTAAACACAGTTTGTTGCACTATCAAACTTTTTCATTTGCAAGTATTTGATTAGTCTGGTACAATGACTGGTGGATTCCAACTTCAGAAGCTCCTCAGGGTCTGGGAAGGCATGGAAGTTTGTCTTCCCCTCCCAGACATGAATAAAGTGAGACTGTGAGAGATGGTACACAACAAATCACAAATTCTGATCTGTAGTGATCAAACCCCAATCACTTAAGTTTAATATCTAGAGATAAATTCTTTCTTTATCTAAGAAGTCTGTCAATGCTCTATCTTGGTAAAACCATGTCTTGTTCTTACGTGTATTTAGGGTAGAAGTATTTTGGTAAAATACTGCTTTGTGCATTTTATTTACTTTCAAATTCTCACCTAAATGCAGCTTGATAGATCTGAGTAATGCAAGAGTAATATACAATAGGCAATGTAAATGGAAATAAATATGATGAGACACAGGGCAAGTTTCTGGTAAAAAAACAGAGGGAGGCTTTATTATCTACCGAGGAAACAGCTTTTTTGAATGGGAAAATGATTAAGAACAAGCACCAGAAAAAGATCAGAGCTGGCCACGTAAATCATGCAACAAGCATCATGCATGTAAGCAGGCATCTTGCTTATTGATTTCAAACCTGATTAAAATCAGCTGTTATTATCAGTCCCCCTCTCCACCGTGCTTGAGTGTACAACCTTTGGGACACCCTGGCTGTGTCCTCGCTCAAATGTCTTGCAAGACATTTGAAGATTTCTGATATTCCTTTTAATTTGCTGTGATGTTTGATTACAACGTCGGTTTGTAGAAGTGCTTTACTTTCATACTGATGCAAACCATGAGTTTTTGCCCTTCCTGGAATCATCACTAGAGTAGAGACAAGCAACTGGCGAGGGAAAGGTAAGGTCAGTGCCTCAGATTCTTTCACGTGAGCTTTCCAGGCAGGATTGAAATAGTTCTTGCGGCTTGATTTATTTTTTATTTTGGCAGTAGCCCTGCAAGGGAGCCTTTGTGCTGGAACTGCCCCTCTAAGCCATTTGTCTCATCAAAGCCCTTCTGTTTACAGCTATCTCATGGCACCTTGTGGCTGCAGGGTTTGCAGTTCTCACATTTGCTGAATGTCAATGAACTATAAAATAATTAGCTAAGAATCAGGCCGTTTAACCTGGATCAATTTATGACACTGTGTTTTCCCAGTGCTGGCTCCAGCACCTCTGTCAGCACCCTGCAGCCAGTCCCATTTGCACCACCTTAAAATGGAGCTGATCATACTTGAGTTAGCAGTTATTCACACATTGCCCTGTGGAATAATTTCACAAAGAGCTGTATAACCGAGGAGATGAAAAGGAGTTGGATTTCACTGCTGGTTTAACATGTGCAGCTGTTTCACCCTGACACCCCTCTGCTAAATGTTCAGGAAACCCCATGCCCTAACACATCATTAAAAAGCAAACTTAAAAAAAAAGATAATTCCCTATTCTCCTGGGCATCTCAGCTGAGAGAAGACCCATAGCCTAAAATATATCATCTGTTTAAAGTCACATAGAGCTGCCACTTAAATAAAAGCTTCCATAAAGCACTTCCAAAAGACATGGACTCTAAGGAAATTAAAGGAGGCTTCCTTTAGTTTATTATTGCTAACAATAATAAATGTAATTTGGTCTAGGCTAACAGCCTGAGTCTAGAAGTTCAGCTGGCCAGCACTGAGGATATGCTTGCAAAGTCTGTACTGGATCAGCAGATCATGGAATTTGGTAACCTTTGGGTGAGGACTGGATTCTGCTCCGCCTTCAAAATTCCTGCTGCACAGTGCAAGGGCCGGGTCCAGCACTGCCTCTCTGTCTCTTGGCTTAAGAACCACACAGCTCTAAGGACAATTTTTCCACAGAGGGCCTTGTTAGCTGAGTGTCTTTGTCCAAGAATAGGCAGGATGCTCCCTGCAAGCCCAAGGAGATGAAACAGTGCTTGATGATGACAAAAACATCATTAATTTGAATGGACCTTGATGTGCAAGGACATTTTTTTCCTCTGCCTTCTTCGTTTTGCCCAGGAAATTCTCAACACCCCAAAAAGACATCAGCCATCTCACGGCATGTGCCTGGAGGCCAAACAATCCTGCATGTGCACAGGTACATATTTAAGTGGGAAGTCACTCTGTTTAAATCATGTCTGAAATGATGACTCAGACATGATCCAATTGCAAATGTGAGCACCCTGGTCTATGGAAGGTGTTCCTGCCCATGCCAGGGGTTGGAACTAAATCACCTTCAAGGTCCCTTCCAACCCAGACCATTCCGTGATTCTATGACTGAATGAGTTGGTGCTGCTACCCAGCCATTGACTCTGGCTAAGCCATTTTAATAAGAATAAGGAGTCTTAATCATCCTTCTAGATTGGCTAAGTTTCCATTTTAAGTACTAAGTTGTTCTAAAAGAAGTTATCTTTTGTATTAACTAGCATTGAAACACTTCAGAGAAATAAAACAGATCATAACCTAATGAAGGAGGATACTCTGATAGAAGATGTTTGTAGTGGTCATAAATATTCCCCACATGGTGGAAATAAATAAAAACAGCTTGCGAAAGCTTTGCAGTTTTTAAAGGGACATCTAAGTGTAAAATCTACATGGTTAGTGCAAGGACTGGTTCTGGTGTTTGCCGGTGTTGCTTTACGTCTAATCAAATGTGGCTGACATTGAATTTATTCATAGTAGGGGTCAGTGCTGTCGAAGAGGCAATAACCAAATACCTCAAACTTTTAGACCTGGAGTCAATCAAGATGCATTTTCAAGATAGCAGAAAGCTCCAGCCTATTTGTTAGAGGGTCTTCACACTGGTGGTTCACACTTGAATTCTTGCCCTATTCTGCATCAAAGAGATGCTTCTCTAGATCTGACGCTGCATCTTTTTAACCCTTCTTAAATACGTGCCTTTTTAAACACAGCCCTGCTCAGAACACTTAATTCAGCACCTGCTGGAGGGGTAGATTAATGAGAGAATCTGCACTCTCCAGCTTCTGAAGCCAGACCCTTGGCTTGTAGATATTGTGGCTGGCAGAGGTCTTAGACAGGATCTGAAAGAGGCAAGGAAAGTAATCAGAACTTTTCGGGATAAACCTGAGTTGTAAAATAGCAGTATTTAAGTTAGCCAGTTAATCAAAGAAAGTCAAAAAGTAAAAAGCGATGCTTCAAATAATATTAACACAAAAATCAGGTGGCTTTGGCTTTTTCCTGGAAGCAAATTGCTCTAATTCTTCTCCTGGTGCGAGTTAGGAGGAATTCTGCTAAACTCAGGCCAAAGCAGAAGTAGTGGGAGCGAGGCCAGGCTCATCCCTGGTTTCCCAGAGCCAACCCTCGTGCTCCAGATCAGGCTGACAAGCTGTCACCTGTAAGTCTTTCCTGTAAGCCAAAGCCAGCCAGCTTGAGAGCCAGGCTGAGGGGTATAAGGTTATAACAGTTAACATCCCCCTGAATAGCAGAGTGCCATGGGTCATTGGTAAAATGGAAGGCTTAGCCATGGATCAAATTGTATCTGCCAAGTATATTTATCTTTCTGCTTGCTAAGTGTTAAAGAGTCCTGGTGACACTGATAAGGGAACTGTTACTTATATTTGCAAAGCCTAAATACATTAGGTCATGACCCCGATTGGATAAGTGGTGGCTAAACCCTTATGGCTTCCTAATAGTGGGAAAAAATTACAGCGCTGGTAATTGGGCACCAGCTACGGGGGAAAATGGGAATGACCATAAGTACAAAGCCGGATTATGACTTTCTGACTCCTTGGCATGCTTTAGTGAGTATATGGACCGTGCCACTCTGGTCTGATCTCCACAAAGGGTCTGTCTTTGAACAAGCCGAGACTGACAGCTTTTTTCTGGCTCTGTGTGGGGTTAAAGTCTGGGCCCCGGCACTCACGTCACTGGTGCATGACAAAAAGTGGAGAAGGAACACTTCAGAGACACAGTGGGCCTTCTGCTGCTTCTTTTGTTGCCTGGACAGGGCAGTGTTCTTTCCTAGCCCCAGATACAACAAAGGTGCTCACCATGGCTTTGGTCAAGGATGGAGCTGGCATAACAGCCCTGCAGTGGTGCAGAACTAATCTGTGCCGGGCCTTTCCTGTGTGATAAGCCCACACCCAAGTAACCTAATCTGCAATGGGAAATCACACACGCACACACACACACACCCACACCCACAAAGAAAAAAAGAAAAAAAAAAAGAAAAAGAAAAAGAAAAAAAAAAGGTGCCCAGCGTTTAGTGACGGCCTGAATATTTTCACAGCCATTTGAAGGTTTCCATTGGGGTCCTCTGGTCATTTGACGTGGCAATTAGCAAGACGACTTTTGTACTCCACCCGAGATGAAACAGCCCTCTCCAATAATTATTTTATGCCTTGAACAGAAACAAACAAACAAACAAGCCCAGAGAGTAGATAACATTGTTACATCAAACAGCAAATGGCTTGTGCTTGTAACTATATATTTCTTTTATTAAAGCAAAGTGTTACTTTTCCCATGAGAAAAAAAACCCTGAAATTATGAGACAGAATTTCCCCATACTGTCTCGAGTCTCCCCACATTTCTAACTTCATAACCCAGGCTGTTTGTTTTGATTTTTAAAATTCTTCTCTTCTTTTAAAACTCTGTATGAAATATCAGCAATCTGAAGGGGAAAAGTGTCAAGCCACCTGCAAGCCTTTTTTTTTTTTTTTGCCATCAGGACCGAACACACTGAAAGAGAGAGTACCATGCTTCCTTAGGATGCTGAAAAGCTCACTTCCTCTCCAAAATAATTTTACACAAGGCACCTCTAACTAGAATTGTTCATCATTCTTTAGAGGTGAGCAAAGACTTAGAGTAGTAGATACAAACAAAGATGTTTGACAAAAAAGTTAATAAAAACAGATATTCAAGTCTGTTTTTAGAAATTTAAACAGAAAACCTCCTATTTTATCTTTAGATTCTGGAGGGATCTATACATGAAACTGGAGATTCCTTCACTGGAAATGCAGTTGCCTTTGCAGGAAATCAGATCAGGTACATATTGACTCGGTTGGGTTAGAGTGAGAGGTATTCTCCTTCCTTCTGGACACCTATGCCCAATGCAATTTTTAGTTTGTCACTCACACTGTAAAAATCCCTAACTCGCCCAGCACGCTGTTAGCAGTGTTTAGTCCTAACACAAGAAATAATTTTTAAAAGTCAGAATGTGTGGGACTAATGATGTTCTCTCTTGTATAACCTGAGTACAAGGGAGACCAGATTCAAGATGCATCTTTTTCCCCAAAAGACAGAGTGAATAATCCTACCAATTTCATTGGCAGCTACTCCTCCAGTTGGCATTCTCACTGTAAAAAATTAATTTATTTGTCCACTCCCAGGGAATTACCCAAACTTATGTGCTACAGGTTGCATTTCATGGCTCCACTCCTTTGAATGAGCCATGTTTTATTTCAATAATGAACTGAGGTTTTATTTCATTAATGATGAGTTGTCCTATGAAGGTTTTACAAGGGTGTGAAATACACCCAGCTCCAAGACAGGTAATGGATTGTTTGTGTTATCCGAAGCTGGAGAAATAATTTGCACACCTTTTTTTTTTTCCATCAAGTTCTGTCTTGCTTTTGTGATTTTATTGCCTGTATGATTTGATGGACAGCCAGTAAATTGTTTATAAGGTATATCTTGCTAATAGTTGAGACCCATATTTTAAGGTGGATTGCTGGAGCCTTTCTGCAGATGGCTACATCAGCTAGATGGCTACAAGGCTTAGAAACATCTTTTTGGTGCAAAAACTCACATTCAACAATTGAGCAATCACAGCCTGACCTATTTTCAGTATTTACCTAAAATTCATCTCTTTTTTTTGCCAAGGAACACTCAGGCTGATCCAAAGGAACTGAAACACAGCTGATTTAGATTTGTATCAACATTAAAAAATACATATATTTCTGGAAATGTGCTGCATGACGTGCTCAGGTTTTGTGCAGTGCAAAGTGGTCCAGCTGGCACATCCCTGAGTCCTGGCAAGCAGCAACAGACCCAGCAAGACATAGGAGGTCACACAGTGGGGCCAAAGCTTGCAAAAGTGGACAAGAGGGTGAGGGACAGCAGGGTTAAATCTCTGCAGGCTCTGCAAAGGCCCACCCTCAGAGCGGCCTCTGCACAAACCAAGAGCTAATTAAAAATCAGTGGTTTATCAGCACCCTCATATCAGACCTTTCCACACACACTGACACAACGCACCCACCCGGGAGCCAGGCGCAGCAAGCTGCCAGGAGTTTGCCCAGAGCAGAGGGTCGAGCATCCCACTGGTGGGGGAATCTTTTTCTCCCCTTCACGCAGTGGCCTCGCTCCACCAGGACATGTAAAGAGCAGGAGGTGTGAAGGCACTGCAAACTCATCTGCATTTTGACAGTCCCCAATGCTCTTTTTGGTGCCACGCTCTAAAAAAAGTAGGGAAAAACTAAAGTTACTCTGACCCTCGGAGTTTTTCACCTCTGTAGTGCCGTGGCATAACTACAACACACAAGCTGTGGGGTTTGTAGGGAAGAAGCACCATATCCAAAGCATCCATCCCTTCCTGCTTCTTTTGAATACAAAAGGTACTGAGTGTCTCAGTGAGAGGTGAAACCTTTTGTCAGTGCTATATGGGAGCGCTGGGCACCAGAATTCCCAAAGGCCCAGCAAGAGCTGACCTGCTGGCATAGGGAAGAGGTGCAAATCCCAAATGGGATTGCTGGAAGCACTGGTGGTACCGCACTTGTTTCAAATACAATTCATAGGAGCTTGTGGAATGATCAGGACACAGCACAGGCACAGGACTGGTGATGGAAGAGAACAGAAATTACCCAGATGAGCTTCAGAGTCATACAGAACATTGACTTCCAGAGAATTCAGACTGCAGCTTAAGAGTTTAACTGAGAGATTTATCTTTAAAACACTCTTTTCAAGGCTTAGTTACATGGGGAAGCTGCACTGGTTTGACCTAGGATATGAATTTAATTGATTGAGGTAAATCAGTGTGAACCCTTGTGGGAATATATTCATTTTAGTGTAAAAGAACAGCAATTAGTTTGCCTCAAATTAGCCTAGCTTTAAATTAAATTAGAGGTGGTATTAATCTACTTCCCTAATTATCTAACCAAGCTGTAATGATGTTGATTCAAAAACTGCCAGAAGTTAAACCAGTGCACTTTTGCTGCAGACACAGGACTTCTGACCTTGTTGCCTGCGTGATGCAGTCTTCGTTCCCGATTAAATTGATTCTGTAGCCCTCTCCTGGAGTGGCTGTGAAGAGAAGCTGACACGTGTTCCCTCGAGTCTCTGAACAATAAAAGCCAGTGGCTTTTGGTTGGCCTCTGACAGAGATGGCTTCTCGTGTGCTCCTACAAACATGTTTGCCGCAGGGGTGTGCGTGTGCGTGTGTCCTTTTAAGTGCCAGAGATGATGTGAGAAACACCAGGGTTTAGGAAATGACAGAGCCAGTGGGTGGCAAGGAAGGATCACGTCACCCTCCAAGGCAGCCTTCTGGGCAGGGGCTAATTTCAGGAAGTGAACAGCAGCTGTGGGGTTTCACTTACGGTGCACAAAGGGCCTTGCAAGTTTTCAGACCGGGACAACATGGCTGAGAGTTTGAAGGGGCCCTAATGCAGCCTCAGGATGGCAACCTCCTGAATGCCTCCTTGCACTCCTCCTCCACACCCTGAGCCTTCCAGGAGAGGAAGAAATCTCATGCTTCATCTAATTGCCTTGTACACCATAATTTTTATAACTCTGAAACCTTTGACCATGCTGCAGGGACACCTTTCAAAGGATACTCGAGAATATCTCTTTGTTCAAACCAAAAGGCTCTAAATTTCATTGCCAAGGAACCAGACCTTTTCCTGGGTGATGACATTGATCAGTACAGAAGCCATTTCACATCTGTGACACACATTTAGTCAAGGCCCAATACTGAAACTACGTATGAGTTTGTCATGTGTGGATAGCAAAAAATCCTAAATCCCATGGCAGGCCTGTCTCAGCAGGCTTCTCTGAGTTTTAGTACATATACAGACAGCTACTCCACATCCCAAGGTAAATGCCACTGACATTCTTTCTCAGGCTCTGACGGTCCCTTGCCTTCAGAAAACCACACCGGCTACCTCACCTGTTCCCATCTTCAATATCCAGGTAACAGCATAAAGTAACATGAACAGAGCCCCAAATACGACAGAAATTCAAGCCAAATCCAACCAAAAAATCTCCAATTAAGGTGCAATTGGGATTGCTCTAGTTCAAGTCTCCAGTGCCAATTGTATTAATTGGGAGATTAAGATCCAAGATACCAAATACTGATAGGACTCAATTCTGCACGCTATAATGGGATGCCATTCAGTTCCTGGGCTATTTTGTTCCCTCCCCATGGGGTTGTCTTGTCTGTTCAGATCATAAATTCTGTGGGATCTGAGCTTGCTGCTGCTCTGCTGAGCACCCCGTACAACAGTGGTCCTTTCACAGCTGGCCCCTTGGCGATCCAGCGGGGCTACGCTTGCTGCTGCCATTGTTCACTGGGAATTTTTCCATTAAGTTTAACTGGAATTAGATAAGGCTCATAGGCCCTTTGAAATACATGACTCATAATGCTGGAGTAGAGCTGTGCTTCAGTATATTGTTTCAAGGAATGTCAGAGGTCGGAAGCGGGAACAATCCCAGACATTGTTCCCATCTCTAACTTTTGACAATCTGCAAAGCAATCTTTCGGACGGCTCTCCTCGGACTTCCACGACGACCTTCTGACAGAAGATGCACGTGGAATTAGACTGATGCCTCCTTTTGTGCCAGGAACAACTCATCACCACCAGCGGCACACAGGGAAACATTGGGCCTGGACCTTCTCTGCTCTATCATTTATTGCAGTTACGTGTCTGATTGTTACATGTGCTCTGCACGTGTTTAATTGGGCAGAACAAAAGCTGAATGTAAAACCAGACACCTTTTTGTATGCTTAAATATTGTCAAAGGTGGGACAACCCCAGGCATGTTCAACCCCAGGCAGCTGAGTTGTGAAATCTGTGAGATTTGACCTCAAGGGTTTGCAAATAATTGAAGGTAAATTTTAGCAGATAACAGCATTTAATCACTCTGAGTTATCAACCACACAGACAGCTGAAGTCAGGCTGTGTCCCCAGTACTTCTGTCTTCAGCCACACAAGTTCAAATGGATATTAGAAAACTTATTCCAGGTATGATTCTGCATTATTAAACTCAAAACTAGAAAGAAATGCACCTGCCACCATATAAACCCCACATTTAATTGAAGAGTTTGCATTAAAATATTTATTACTGAAACAAGGCCTTTTCTCAGCATAAACTCTTTTTGTGTAATATTATTAATTGGATCAATATCTTCATTTTTAAATGAAGATTTTTATCAAAGTGTTTTCAAATAATTCTTTTTCTAATTTCCACCTGTTCACATTATTGTTTCTTACCAAAACTGAGAGTGTAAAACTGTAAGTCTCTTCAAATTATCTCCAAATGAGTTTGGACACATCTTTTCATGTAAATTTAGAGGAAAATCTTGTGAAACTGGGCTCACAACTGAGCCAAGGGTGATCAAAGCAGTGCATAACACTTTCACCATAACACTTTTTGCAATATTATTTGCCTCAGAACTGGAAAGGGCCATCCACAGTTTTGCACTCTGACAAAAAAGGGAGAAAATAAGCACGATCACGATTGCTTGGAAATGGGGAAAACAAAGCATGCGGAATTCCAGGCCTGGTAAACAGCAGCCTGTCTGCCATCAAAAGTCTCTAGAACACGACCTGGAGTGATGGCAATTCACCACTGGATGATCTTGAGCTGCAGGAGCTTTCTGGGCTCTAATTCAGATGCTAAGGGACTTAGGAAATGGAGAACAAAAGGACCATTTTATCTTCCAATGTCACTGTGCTGATAACCCTGCTCTGCAGAGTAATAGCAGGTTACTCCATCAAGAGGACTACCTGCTTGAGAAGACAGAAGAAGATACTCATCACAAGATGCTAATCAAGCAAAGAAAATAGTTCAGAATATAATCTAAATGAGTAAATTCTGAATAGTTATAACTGGGTCACAGTGGTTGTTGGTCATTAAGCGTTTTCAGACATTTAGCTTGCTTATAATCTGTAAGATTTCGCTTTTGCCACTTTTCAGAAGATGAAAGGCTAAGATTCTATTAAACCAATATTTTTTTAGTCTATCTAAAGGTGAAAGAAAACTCCCAAAGTGTTTGCCAAACAGGTACTCCCTGTGAGTTAGGAAATTGGTGGTTCAAATGTCATGGGGAAATGGCATGTCAGTGCAAGTTCTTTAGTGATCAATAAAGTATTCTGCATTCAGGCTTCACAAAAAGGTTTCTGAGAACCTTCTCAGACTCCCCGTGGGACAATCCTTTGACATATTCATTGACACCTACTGGGGTAGTTGTCTTTCTAGTTTTGCTATAAGACAGCAATTTGCCACCTCATTATCAGTGTGATTGATGAGAACACCATCTGAAAATCTGTCACACGATGATTGTGGGCCTGGCTCCTTCTCTAGATTGATCTTCTTAAAGACATACACTGATGTGCATGACAAAATGTTTTCTGGGGAAAGATGTCAGTGACAGGTTTTTTGAAAGAAACTGCAGTTTCTGCAAAAGCAATTGACTCTCCCCTCCCTCCTCCCCATCCCTCCAACTCTCTCCTTTTTCCCCCCTCTCTTTGATATTTGTGCTTTAAAAGTAGGACATTAGACAACATTTGCTTTTAACAGAATTCCAGGGCTGACTCAAGCCCTTGGCAGATGCGGTGGCTTTGCCACGGGAGTGTGAGACACTCGCAGGCCTCTGAATGAAAAGTGCTTTGCAAATCACAGATAGAATCAGTGCACTCAGAGTAACCCTTACTAAGAGCCCACTAAATGCTGCCTCACCGCAGTGCTTTGGAAAATCTCCATCATTTCTCCCTCTCTGGTTGCTTATTGCACTTCCAGG
The DNA here is from genome assembly GCA_013400975.1 of Atrichornis clamosus. Taxonomy (NCBI): domain Eukaryota; kingdom Metazoa; phylum Chordata; class Aves; order Passeriformes; family Menuridae; genus Atrichornis; species Atrichornis clamosus. The sequence continues at coordinate 71,826 of WBMZ01009984.1, forward strand.
CTCTTTCCACCACACTTTTATAATTCTTCTTTGTACAACAGAGCATCTCCCACTTTAGCTTGTTCCATTTACCCTTCCCATAGATAGCCCCACTTTGCAGGGGGTGTCCCTTCCCCGAACCCCCTCTCTGCTGGTGTGAAGGCAAAGAGTGTGGGAGAGGGACTGGGCTGTGCTCTGCTCCAGGTAGCGCAGGCAGAGCCAAAGGTTCAGCTCTGCGTTGGACCAAGGGTGCTCCCCTGAGCTGGTGTTCATCCAAGATCCTCAGTCTCGTTTAAGACTGGACTGAGTCTTTAGACACAGTAATAATCTAAAAACACTGAAATATTTTGGCCAGCCTAGATTTGCAAGCACTTCTCTTGAAGTTTTGTAGGGTATAGACTCCATTAGCAATGCTTCATTGTTTTTGGTTTTCTGCATTTTTACTTTTTGACAACAGTCTCACTCCTCTCTCTGTCCGCTGGCAGGTTTCCATTCTTTCCTCTTCTTCTCTTTCATTCTGCTGCAATTTTGCCAACAGAGAATATCACCAGATCATTCACTGATATAAAATTGGTGACTGACAATTAGGAGAACAAAGATCCAGTGCAGATGTCAGACGAGAAACCACAGTAACTCCTACACCTAGAACATTACCTCAAGATGCAAAACCTGCTACGTTAATTTCTTCATAAATTCTACAGAATAACCCTAGAAAACTGAAATTGTTACATAATTTTAAAAAACCCCCTGTATCTGCATTCAACCTAGAAAATTACTGTTTCAGCCTACTTTTCAGTATATAGGCCTATTTAAGTAGTACACATATTTTTGTTGGCTATTGTTTGGGAAAAAGGTCTCAACCTGTCAGATATTCAAGGACCTCTCCCTAATGAGCAGTGGATGCCTTTAATCCACTGTCCTGACATGACTATTACACAAACATATCCAACTGTTCATACAAAGATTTTCAAGCAGAGGTTGCTTTAAAGCTCTTTAAATATATTTTCATTGAATTATTATAGAAATTATTACAGAAAAGCAGTCTTTTAAAATATATAAGCTGAAGTTTTGACAGTTTAGCTCCTCAGCATTAATTAAAAAATAACGAATTTGATGATTAGTGTTCTTTGAACACAGAAAAGAAGTGCTACTTCTCACGCCTGCTGCTTTTCCTCAAATATTAAATAAAATGCACTGGGGACAGAGAACATTGCAAGGCCTACTCCAATCCCTAAAAGGTATGAACTGCTCCTGAGGTGAATCCAACCCCTCCGTGCAGCACATCCCAATACAGCACAGCCCAGCAGTGCAGCACAGAGAGGGGGGGCTGGTTTGGATGACTGGCATTATACGGGGAATTTTAGTAAGCAGACTGCAGTGCGGGTTTGGAATTCAGTTAAATCCCCAAGGAAGACCCCTTGGATAAGGAAGAAAGACACAGGGAAAGACCCTCAGCTGGCACGGGCTGTTACAGTATCAGTGATTTATTTCCACCAAACCACCCCGGTTTGCCCGAGGTGAGGATGTGTTCCTGGGGCACGCTCCAGGGCTGAGAGTGTCGGTCCGGTGAGCAATTCCTCCTCCATAGGGGCATTTTTCCGTGTTCTGCCCAGAGCAGAGAGCAGCATCCCAGGGATGCCCAGGTGCCCCTCTCCTTGGAGGCAGGACCCCGTGTTCCCGCAGTGCCAAGGGGGCTGCGGGTGGCTGCGAAGGGGAGGGAGGGAAGGGAGGGAGGGCAGGGAAGGGGGACCCCGGCACAATGTGGAATGACTCCAGGCAATTAAAAGGAAAACGAATGAAATATCTGGCTGAATGCCAAAGTGCGCCTTTTTCTTTTTCCTTTTTTCTTTCTTTTTCTTTTTTTTTCTTTTATTTTTTTTTTCCCCCTTCTTCGCTGCCAATAGTCCATGAAAATGGGAAGGCATGTGAGGAATTCCCCACTTTATATTCCGGCTGCCACCCATTGTATTTTGGCTGCGGCAGAGCAGCGCTGCTATTCTCCCATGCAGCCTGGGAAGAGGCAGGCACCTTGTCCCACAAGACTGATGACGGGGCCGGGGCTGGGCGAGCAGCACCCGGGCCTGTCAGTGCGAGCCCCGAGGAATCTGCTGATCAGTGTAGGGAAACAAGAGCGCTGACTTCTGCAGTGAACCACCTTTTGGGGAGATCTCTTTTGTCGCCTCTCTTTGATCCACAGGAAAATAAGCAGCCTTTGCTTGGTCATTCTGCTGGCAGCAGTGGGAGGTCGGCGATAGCAGATCGATATTGTTACATCTTGGAAAGCTCTGGGAGTTGCCCTGCTTTTGCTCTGCTCTTTGGTTCACACACACAAAAAAATGTTCTTTGGCTTTTATTGTACAGCAAAATGCTCTCCCTGTTGAAGCTAGTGGCGAAAACTCTGGTGATGATGGCAGAGATTATAATGCAGTTATAGAGTATTTTCTAATTAACTCCAAATTAATTCACTGAGTCTAGCAAACATCCTTATGAGGTAGGCTAATATTAGTAGTATGCACCTGCCAAAAAATGGTGGCTCTGACACGCTGGAAATGAAAATGAGAGCCATGAGAGCCCTCACCATCACAGAGAGCTTTGGAGAGGCACCAAACCTGCTTTTTGCAGGTGCCCTCACTCCTGCACAGGAGAGATCCTTAAGGTCCCTTCCAGCCCAAAACATCCTGTGATTCTACGAGTAAAAATGACACTGGATATTTATGATTATTCTGCATTAAGAAAAATCACATGCTGTTCTCAATTTCAAAATCACTTCCAATCAAATGTGTTTGAATAAGCTCTCAAACCTTGAAAACTGGAATTCACTACTCAGGAAGTGAGGTGTGGTGACAATACCTTTGAATCTTCATGAATGTTTTTGAATCTTACAGATGGTTTTTAAGACTGATGCTGATCTCACTGCAGATTTACCTTTTCTATCAAAATGTTTTCAGTATCTCAGGAAAACATGCTGACTGAAGTGAAAAATACAACCATACAAATAGTATGCCCAAAGTTACACCATCTGAAATTGAAAACTATATCCACAATTGTCTTTTCCCCATTTGTTCTAAAAATACAACCTAACATCAATTTTTGAGAAAAACAGCCTGCCTCATCTACAGAAACCTTAGTTGTAAGATAACAAAAATTCCTGAAAATTTACTTTTCTTCCTCAATTTTTTTTAGAATACTCATTTCTACTAAATTTTTCTGAGCAGCTCCACTAAAATCACAGCAGCTCTCCCCCTCTGCCTCTCTCTGTGTACATCCAAACACACGTGCATGTAAATCCTCTTCGTAATTCTGTAGTGATTCTATTGAAACCAAAAGACTTTTGTACCCAGAAGTATGGAGAGGACGCACAGACACCATATTCCAGGGCACTTCTTAGTGATCTTGTGAACAGCTTCCTATAGGTTCTCATGGAGTTTGGCACAAGGGTATGGGGCTTCTTGCCTAGGTCCATGATTTAATGATGAGCAGCTGCAGCAGAAGAGATTTCTGGCCCAGTTTTGGTTGCACGCATTCAGGGAGACACTCCAAGCTTGTTTTGCGTCACATTACATAGCAACAGAACACAGAAAACCCAGGCACTTCTCTTTCTGAGTGTGGACAGTTGAGAGGCAAAAAGAATTGGGATTAATAACAAGGAAATAACAACTAACAAGGAATGACAACACTGCACGCAGTGATGATGTCCTTAAATCATGCAGCAAACTTGATTCGGGGCACATAAATGATTTATCTTCTTCATGTGACTGAGTGCAGACTTTCCACTCCTCCATTCCCCTTTCAATTTCCCTTTCAAGGGCTCCTTGCTCTGAGGATGTTGTCCCACCCCATTTCCCTGTGTCTAGAGATGAGGAAACCCAGGAGTTGCACTGTTACTCCAAACAGCAGCCCCTGTGAGAGCCCAGGAGCGGGACAGCCCACGGCCGTGTTCCCCTCAGCTCGCTTTGGGGCGGCATCTGCGTCCGTGGAGGTTTAGGTTGCGCTGAAAGGACCATCTGGAGTTGGTGGATTTATCTGGCTTGTGAGGAGCGTGGAGAAGGGGTCGCCCGGATGGAGATTCTGGCACCCAGAGGACTCCGGGCCCAGAGGCCTGTAGCCCAGTAGCTGCCTCCTGCACGTCCTCTCTAGGTCACAGCTGCAACTCATGGTGTTCTGCAGCATCTTGGCCTGCTCCTAGCTCAGGGCATAGCACATATTCCGTGTGCCCTGCTTATTTAGGCTTCCTTTCCACGAAAGTAGGGGGGGATTGGGAAAAATGCTCATGTCCACGCCTCGCCCTGCCGGGGAGCAAAGACACAGCTGTGATTTGCAGCCAGGCACAGGGACTCAGGTCCAGAAAGGGAGACGTGGGCAAAGGGGTATGAAGGACCTTCCTCTGGCTCCAGAGCTGTCCAAGGAAACGTGTGAGTTTATGAGCAGAAGGTGAGGCTCAATTCACCCTCCCTCAGATGCCTACAGTAAACACCTGTACGTCTGAAGCCACATTTTAGGAGGATTTCAGAAAAACAGGCACTTTTGTGTCAGCATTCCTCTTACTTCCATCTTAAATTACTAATTCAGAATTATATTTAATCACAAACTCTGCTTATTTCCCTCCACTCCCTCTAAGAAGGATAAAGATGATAACTCTGAAGTAGAAGCATGTAAAGTTGGGAGTCAAGAGCCCACACACTGCATCAGAGTGTATTAGATATCACACTTCATGCTAAGTTTATCATGGCTGCAAACTGTGACAGATGTCAGGACTGGATGGATCAACTTTGGGTTTGTATCATCATAAATGACAAGTTAGGCCGTGATCTAATTATTTCTTCTTTTTTTTTTTTTTTTCTATATGGAAGAAGTAAATAAAGAAATAAATAAAGGATACATTTCCAAATGTTCTTGTTTGGGGGATTTTTTTTCCTACTGATGCCATCTTTAGCTGGTATTTATCAGTCTTCCAAATATGTGATCAAATCAGAATATCCCTTTCTTGGCTAATTTATCCATATAATAATCCATATATCTACAGTTACAAATAGAGTAAAACAAATGCAAACATAAATCACCCTAAATTCACTCTTTGATATGACCGGGATTTTTACTAAGCACCACAAGCGTAGCCTTCTCTTTTTTCTTCTCTTCTCTCTTCTTCCCTGAGAGAAAATAAACATCAAAATATTTTTAGGCCCAGCCTTTCACACTCCAATTTGCAATTTTTGGAAACATTTGCATCTTTTCTCTGTGTATGAATAAAGAGATAAGAGCAGAGTGTGTCTCAAAAGAAAAGATCATTACAAAGTTTGGGGAGAAGAGAGTGAGAAAGTGCCTCCTATCTGTTGTCCTACAGTTAAAAAAAAAGTTGTGATCTTGGATATAAATGGGACAAATAGAGCCATTATACCAAATGATGACACTGGGCACCGATCCAACAGACTCAGACATTCTTTCTGACATTCCCAAAATGGACTTTGCCTAATTATAACGTTGTTTGTGTCCATTTTCTGTGTCAAAGGTTTTTGGAATGCTGCTCATTCTGAAAAGAAAAAGCCCTAAGTACTCAAATCATAAACTTTAAGCCACTGTATTAAAATTAAGAACAAACTCCAATGTTGGGTGATTGCACAGACGCTTTTGCCCATATTGATTTATTTATGCTGGCAACAACAACAGAGCTTTGTCAAGTTTGTGTTTCCAGCTCATACTTTCAGTTTCTAGTGTGCCAATTGTACAAGATGCTAAAAGCCCTGGTTCTTTTTGCAGAGTTAAATGCAGAAATAATCTGAAATGTGTCAGTTCTCAGCGTGTGAAGAGCTATAAAAAACTCATCTTGGAATCCTGCAGGGAGATGGGCAACAACAACCCCACTGAACGCTGGTGGAGTGTGCACACAGACATGTACCCTCAATCATATTTATTTAATTATGCCTATTTTTATGTGTCATCATGCGTATTTATATATTTTTATAATCTTCCAGAACCCACTGTTTCTAAAAGCTGACTCGCACATGCACAGATAGAGAACTGCAGGAAAGAGCACCGTGCAAGCACAGGGAATTGATTATGGAAGGAATGATTGGTTCTCCAGCACACAAAAAGTCTCTCCCACCTGGATATATGAAACCATGCAAAGGAGGATGCCTCCTGGGTGTTTCCTCCTGAACCTCTAACCCAGTGAGTGGCAGTGGTGAAGAGCAGGCATCAAAGTATGAGTTACACGTTGCTGCCCCATCGGTGAGATTAATTTATCAAAGATTTTCAGAAGCTGCAGTAAATAAAGGACAAACCCACATCAAAGACATGTCTAGGTTGCTTTCTTAAAAACTCTTTACAAAACAAGAAAAGATCATGGAGCAGCTGAGGATTAGGGCTTATCAAGTCCACCTTTAATTGTCAGGTGAAAAAAACGTTTTGTTGTTAAAACACCACAGTCTGATTTCATAAGCATGTCTGAAATAATATTACTTTAAAAGATGTAGCAGATTATTGATGAAAAATAAAAGATTTGCCTTCAATTTCAAATTGAGACCAGTCAAATTACAGAATGTATAAATAAAGCCGAAGGCATTTGCAAAGGCTGATACCTGTATCTTTAGTAGTAAACCCAGCAGGGGCAGACTTCTGTTTACTGCAATGAGCCGTTTTAATATTAGTTGTTAATACTTAGACCTGGGAAGCTTGGATTTGGATTACCAGACCTTCACTTCTGTGTTTTCATTCAGTGGGATTATATAGATTGAATCCCAGCTTGGTTTTGAGAAGGATCTCCCAGGACTGAGTATCTGAACACAAACGCAATGCCTTGCAGAAGCCCCGCACATTCCCCAACAAGATTTATTGGGCAGAATGCATCAATGGCAGGAGAACACTTGCTAACTTTCTTCTAAAAAGCATAATTTTAAGAAACTAAATTTCCACAGTTCCATCAAATGTGTACTCAAGGTGGAAATATGTTTATTTTGTATTTGATGGGCTCTTGAAAAGTTGGTATTTCATATTTATATACCGTTAAGTCATTTCTGTATGTTTATCTTACGTGGATCTATTTTGACTCCTTGGAGCTTTATGCATATTATATTTCAATTTGGATTGGATTTCTGGATTTTCAGCCCTCAGCCCATCAGGCTTGGGTTGGGTGCTGAAAACCTCCTGATAAGGTCTGGTTCCGTGTATGACATCCACCCACTGTAGCCAGGATTTGCTCTGAATTCAGAGCATGTTGTAAGCCTTGGCAAAGCCTTTTTAACACCAGGACTACAACAACCTGCTGGACTTGCTGGATGACAAACCTATGAACAGCATGGGATACATGCTGGGTGGTATCAGAAATGTGAGGTGTTCTCCAAATATTCTCCCTGGTTCCCAGCTGCCTCTGCACCGGGATGTTCTGACGGCTTCATGGATTGCATCTCACACCTTGCTGCACTGGTGATCAAAGCAGTCATAGAGGAAAAGTTCCCATTGCCATCCAGTCCTGAAAATGTAGAACTGACTTTTGGTTAAGTGACGTGTGATAGATGTGCTGATTTTGTCCACTGATCCCTTCCCTGGCCAATTTTCCTGATACCCCACAAACATTTCTTCACTGCCCTCTCTCTTCTCCAGGTTAGAATGCCTCAGAATTAACGTTGTGATTGTTAAATAGTGCTGAATTAGGACAGTTTACATCAAGGTTACAGGATTCAAAATACTTTTTTTTCCCCCTGTCCTGCCCTTTGTTTAGCCTCTTTGATTTATTAATGGAGGCTTCTTTTTGATCTGGCTTTACCTTGTCAGTCCTTCGTGTCCCACCCACAGACTTTTTATTTCTTTTTCATCCAGTGATGCTGGCAAAGAACTTTAAGAAAAAAAAAAAAAAGACAGAGGGAGGGATTTGGGATTGTCATATAAAACCTGTGTTACTCACTTTTCAATATCTCATTGAACTTCTCACAGCTTTGATATTTTAAGTAGGTATCACAACAAAGGGAAACAGAAGTGACTGGAAAGGTAATGCAGTGTATTAGGCTTGTTAATGGCCCTGAAAGTCCCAGGAAAAACCTGCTGAAAGAAGGATCCTTTCCCATGAGTACTATTTGATTTCTCTGAGAGGGTTTTCCTGGTGAATTAAAACTCTAAAGAGCACATTTAAGCAGTGCAACAGCCTATGCTGTGTGCACAGTGACATTCTCTTTCATTTTTAAAATCCTTTTTTTAAAAAGCCTAAAGAAGAGACATTTCTGGAGAATCTGGTTCTCCTTTCAGTCTGCTGCTAACATAATTTGGAAATGTAGAAATTGGAATAGAAAACTAAGTTTTTCCCACAAGGGCAGAGCAAGACCAAAAAAGCGATATGAGTATTTTACTAAAGAGTTCATTTTATGGGTTGTAAGTAATGAACCTGCTCCAACACTTCAAATTATTAAATGTGACAGTATGAAGCAGATTAAACACCTATTTAGAATAATTTCTAACAGTACAACATATGTGAGTTAGAAGGAGTGAGCTGGGTTTTACATTGTCATTTTGGGTCATGAGAGACCCCCAGCCTGGTCTTTAATGTAATGCAACCTTTAATCATAACCTACAACCTTCATTTAAGTCTGCTTTTCCTGTTGGCCTGTCTGATCAACTATCTCTGTTAAGTTAGAAACAGCCTTTCAAAATCAGTGTTTTACAGCAAGTTGGGGTGTTTTCCAGCTCCGTGAGTTGTTCCCAGGTCTGGCTCCCTCTGGAGACGTGGTGCTCTAGATGAAAAGCTGGCACATCCTACCAGTGCCAGGGACTTTGGGGAGTCCCTGGGAATGGCGAGACAGAGGAATAGTGTGGGATCAGTGTGTGCTGGAAGACACAAAGGGCTGCAGGCAGAATGCTCCAGAAAGATAGCCAGCCATTCAGGCCACACGTGGGAAATAGGATAGGGTGTGGGAAACAGGAGAGGCATTCCTGTGTGTTCACAACACATCTAGGGGAGCTTCAGCTGCTGATTTAATTCCCAAAGCGGCTCCAACCATCAGGCCTGCAGGCAATGGAGCCAGAGCTTCTTCTTCCTCAACGAGCCCTCCAAAATCAGTGTCAGACTTTCCAAACAGACACTCCAGAGCTTGTGACGTCAATTCAAGGCTTTGCTGATCTTATGCAATCAGATTCCACATAGACAGGTTGGGTTTTATTCTGATTCAAAAGACTCTCTAAGTCGTATTGGTGTGCAGACCCCTCTTTCATTTCTCCGAGCACTCTTTTACCTCCCCATTTCTCGTGGGCTGCTTTTGAGATGAGAGCTTCAGTTAAGAGGGATTGTACTGATCAAATGTTTGCATGGATTGTGTATAACCTAGACACCCCCAGTGACCTGCCTGGGGTAGTTTCAAGTTTGTGCTGCTCTTGGCTTTCCTGCAGCAAGGGGATGATGACAGCCAGGCCCACAAGTCACAATTAGTGGAGTGGCTCCTGTGCCATGTGTAAGAAAGGGAATCAGCGCTACTGGCATGGAGCAGCCACTGAAACCGCCATAAATCCTGGAAAACAGAGCTTTGAATCTTGTTGATGTCGGATCTCTTCAGGAATAAAAGAAACTGCAGTTTGACCCACAAACTGTTAATTATCTAGGGGATGCAGTAAAAATGTGAAACCCCTTGGACTCTATCAGCAAAAACCACAATGCACAGAGACACTGAGCACCTTCAAACATTTCGATGCCACTGGAATCAGTGGGAATGGGAGTTTTAGGAAAGGAAAAGATCAATCCTTAAACCTTACAATTCAATCTGTACTGATATTTGCAATCTAAAATAATACTTTCTATAACACCATCTCTTCTTTCTTGAATAAGGGACTAAAATAGTTAACTATTCTCAAGTTCTTACTAATTGTTTTCAATTTCTGGTCCTCTTATTCAACAATAAAATAGTGCCGATCGGATTGCACAAGAGAGGAGTTTATACATTTCCAAACTCAGTGGTTATTGATTCAAGAATGTAAATTAAGCAGTCCTGCATATACTGGATTTGCAGAATCTATTGATCGTCCTCAAACTGAGGCTTGACTTTCCTCACCTTTGTGTGACTGGCTTTGGAAATTACACATTTCAACCATTGCTTGAGTCTCCTTATTTTGTGATCTCCCAGACTGAAGATCCTTCAGAAGTGACCTGCACATTGAGTCGCTTCAATTAGAGAATGACCCCTGCTTTAACTTTTCAGGCACTGCCTGTTTCTCGCGGCCAGGTTGCAGAAAGGGAAATAATAGAGGGTTTCCAGAGGTAACTGGAGAGCTGAGCCCTGGGCCCGTGCTCCCTGAACTGCATGCCTGGAGCACCTGGTCATGCCCGGCCTGACAAACAGCCCTGCCACCATTCAGCTGTGAAAATGGTGTGCTAAAACACAGTGCCCCCAAAAAATAACCACCACAAAGCCCCCCCAGACCTCATTTCCCTCTCCTATCAGCCAGTGCTGGAGAGAGAATCCAATGACTGATTTCTCAGGTAATGCCACGTGGAGGGACAGAGCTTTTCTTTCTGCTTGAAAAGAGGTTTTCTAGCAGTGGCAATGCCTAAAATAATTTTTATAATATTCTAAATGATTCTTTCATTTGACAGTACCAAGGGTGGGTCGCATCATGAAACCTGAGGAACTGGAAGTTTATTATCAAAATTTATATTAACCTTAGAGTGTTTATTTCTCTAGAATTCATTTTCTGTTGTATATTGTGATTCTGATAGGTCTTATTTACTACCTCTAGGAGGGACTGGTAGCATCTTTGAATAAAAATAAATTTAAAAATTCAAACAGTGCTGGAAACACCGTAAGTTTATTTTCTAGCGGCTGCAGTTTAACTATTAGAACCTGAAATAAACTCCTGACAGACAAGATCAGTGAGGAAGTTTTTTATGTGTCTTTGAGGTGTAACAACTAAGCTACTCCACTAAAATGAGCTGTGAAGCACAAGAAGTGAAATTCCAGCACAGAGTCTAGCAAAGTCTAAGAAGCAACTGCAGAACTTACAAGATTTTTGTGTTATGCAGAATTTTCTTCAGGACTTTTTTTTTGTTGTTGATATAGGCAAACAAGAGTTTCAGTCTTCAAAACAATTCCATCTTTACAATTTTTTTTTTTAATACAAAAGTTTTTACCGTTCCAATTATTTTTTTCTTTGTAAATTCAGGAACTGACTTCTGGTGGGTAAAGAGGATTTTACTATCCCTTATAAGAGTCACAGTCCCACTTGTATTTTTCTGGTGATTTTTTTTTTAATGATCACGGAAGTTTTGTGTTGCATGTTAAGAAGGTGCAATGCAGTTTTTGTAAGGGAGGTGTTTAAGAAAAGACTGGACGTGGCACTCAGTGCTCTGGTTGATGAGGTGGGGATCAGTCAAAGGTTGGACTTGATGGTCTCAGAGGTGTTTTCCAACCTAATTGAGTCTGATTCTGTGATTCCTAATTGATTCTNTCCTAATTGATGATTCCTAATTGATTCTGTGATTCTGTGATAGCTGCCAGAAAGGAAATTTTAATTTCTGCAACACGGCAGGCTCCAGATAAAGATCCAAGACAAAGATCTGCTCTTCTGTTATGGAATCTCTTTTCACTTCCTGCTAAGTATCCTCATCTTACTTTGCAGTAATGAGCAGACTGCAAATGCTTCCCTGTCCATATGAGGATCATTCTGTGTGTGTGCGTAGAAAACTTTCATGGCTGTTGGTTTGAAACTCAAGGATGTGGCAATGTTTAATTATCATTTGCTGCTCTGTTAGATACTCCTGCTGCACTCAAATGCTGCTGTGGGTAGCAAAATCTAACTCGACTGAATTCAACTCAACTATGAAATAAATATTTGCAGATTGTTTTACTGCTACTTTTAAGAACAATGCAAGTATTTTTCCGAGTTGCATCTGAAACGGTCAGCAAGGAAACGTTTTTTTTTTTTTGCTGCCTGAATCCCTAAATGCCAAAAGGGGCACATGAATGTCCCTGACTGAGGACAAACAGGGATGTATTAAAAACGGAATGCAACAGGGGAGCACACTTGCATGTCCGGGCAGGAGTCCTGTGGCCACCTTAACCTGGGAACAGTGGCAGAGGGCGACCGTGATCGGCTCGGCGGGCCCTTGAGGAGCTCTCGCTGGTTACAGGGTGTAACAGAAGGTTTACTTTGCTGCCCCTGTTAGAGAGCTGATCCAGCCTGCCCTACACAGTCGTTTATTCCCAAATAAGATATTTCAGCCCTGCGGTCCTCGGGAGTGCCCATTGAAAGCACTAATTAGTGATCGTTTAAAGTACTTAGGTAATGTTAACTCCGGCGCACAAGGGATGCTCTTGAGTCTGACCCCTGCTCATTCCTTTGCTTTTTGGAGCTTTGAAGACAATTGATTTTTGAAGACTGCAGCCTTCCCTGAAAATCAGGGACTAAAAGAGTGGGGACCTAATCTTGATTCAACCATTCATGCCATCCTTTAAAGGCATGTTTACTTTTATTCTTCTGGATGTCAATTAATAGATTTTAAAGTCGGTGAATTAACCCAATGTGAAAGAGTTTAGAGCACAATTGTATGTGGGCAGAAAATGCTAATTATAAATAATCAGGCTCAGAAAAAAAAGAAAGAAAACGAAAAAGTGAGTGTACCTTAAATAGCTGATGGGAACAGGTTAAAAAAGAGAAAAAAAGGCAGGGAAAGGATTTTCAACCCTAGTTTGAAAGCAATGTGTAGAGTTCCATGGGGGAGAATGCCAGTCAAAACAATGGATAGGAAAGGTAGCTTGGAGTTGACTTTTGCACACATTGGGGCAAACACAAGCTGCATTTTCCCTTCATAAGAAAAAAAAGTGTTCTAAGAAACACTCTAATTTATACGAAAAAGTTGGTGGCGGCCACAGAGTTCTCCCTGGCCCTTGAAGAAGGCCTGCAAGGCCTGATAAGAGGAGATCCTTTGGAAGAAGAGCACCTGACCCTGCTTGGGATTGAGAGGTGAAAATACAGACGCCTTTTTCCATTTTCCAAATCAAAGAAACCACAGAATATGATCACAGCAGGTGGTGCAGCTCCTCCACCATGAGTGACCTTTTTTACATACCGAAGGAAATGGAAGGAAATTCTCCCTTGAGGGAATGTTCCACCACTGGAGTTCTTCGAGGCCAAGCTGGACGAAGCTCTGAGCAAGCTGGTCTAGTGGAAGGTGTCCCTGTCCACGGCAGGGGGGGTGGAACTGGAGGATCTTTAATGTCCTTTCCAACCCATTCCGTGGCTCTGTGATTTACTGATCCATGAAAACAGGCCAACAACTTCCTCCAGTCCAACAAAACCAGCTGATACTGAGATTTTGCTCTTCTGCTCTGGGGACTGGGATTTCTGAACACGGAGTTTCACTTAGCTCAGCTTTCAAGGAGAAATCTAATGCTTCATTGTCAAGAAGGAATGGCATTTTTATCTTATATATTTTAACAGCATTTTTATATTATTAACAGCATTTTCATCTCATATATTAGTATATTTGAACATTACCAACATATCAGCACAATGAAGAAAAACTGAGACTAGGCAATGCTTTCCTTTTAACATTTATAACAAGTTCTTAAAGGGCTTCTTTCCTTTTCCTTTCAGAGGATATTTGCTGCTAAATAAAGGACTCTCCTCTTGTGGAGAAATTAGCAGTGTTACACTTGAAAGAAAAACTTACACGCTCTGAGTCAAACAAATACGTGGGGATATACTGAAATTAATAAAACAATCACTATTGTTTGTATCAGCTAAATGTGGCAGGAAAACAGAAATGTTAAACTTTTAGCTATAAAGTGTAATTTAAATTTTTTTTGAGCACTGTTTCATTAATGTGTGTATTTGACAGCAGGTTTGAATGCACTTTCTCCTTTTCATCACTCTGTTTTCTCCAGAAGTTTATACTTCTTCTTTTAATCCTTTTAAAGAGAAGAGAGGCATGTGTTAGATTTCCTTTCTCTGAGTACAAAATGTACTGCAAGTGCATTTTAGACTCAAATAAAGGTGGGCAGGCATTTTGAAAAAAGCTGACTTTTGGGTAAAGAGGGCTGCTACTGTGGAAAGAGGCTGGCACATGGGAGAAGATAAATGGTAAACAGCTGAAATACACCTATGTTCCTGTTAATCTGAGGTCATCAAAGACAACAGGGAGGTTTGACTTGAAAATAATGGACACAACATGACTTAACGGGAGCAGGACCAGCACTGGAACCAACCCAGGAAAAGACTGGATACTTCTAATATCGCAGAGTGAAAGAAAAAGATCTTCCTAAGTCATTGCTAAGCATGAAAACACTTCACAATTGCTACATAATGTCTTTTCTAAACTTTATGTGATGAAGAACTGTAAAATTTTTTTTAAAAGTTTAAAATTACCTAGGTTAAGAAACTCACCTATGGCTAAGTTTGTGTATTGGAAAGGATTCAGATAGCCCTTAAATACTCCAATGGTTATTTACAATGGGATTAATTTCATTCACATTGGAGCATACCTATTATGTTTCTTTAGTTTATGCTTAAGCAGCTGTCCAGTTAAAGGGAATCGATCTTCTCCAAAGCTCATATCTGGACACAGCACTGCCCACTGTGCAACAACTCCTTTGTATTTGGGGGAGAATATACCACGCAATTATGATCTATAGAGGTTTGTGGAGGGGGTTTTTTTGGTGTGTTGGTTTTTTTTTTTTAATCCTTCAATTCCTTAACAAATTATCTTATCAATCCGCCATAACCGAGCATTCCTTCCCAGCCCTACAGGCCAACGAAAGGGTTAAAAATTCTCTATCTCTATCTTGATCTTTGCTGAAAATGGTGCACGGGAATGAAATGGTTGCCAATTTGTTTGCAATGCATTCTGACTGTACGGGAGTTCTTTTCTGCCTGACAGGCAGGTGAGATCAAAGTGGTGTAGGACAAAAGGGGCTCAGCAGTGATTTGTCAGGGGACGAAAGGCAGTCCTGTCTGGGAAAGTGGCTGTAGCCCAGAACGAGCCTTCAGATCACTAACAGACTAAAGAAATCATGGCATGAGAAAAAGTACAGCAAAAAAGGTTCAAAGGTCAGTTTTATTTGGTTTGGATTATTGGTGCCTCCTTTCAAACCAAAGAGCAAGAAGGGGAAAAAAGAACAGGCTAATAACCTTTGTTATTGTCCAGGAAAAAAACTCTTTTGTACACGCTGCTTGGGGATTGTCTGTAATTAAAATGCTGTTGTTAGATCCAGGACCTGATTCTGCAAAAGTTTTACTCGTGTGAGTAATTCTCCATCGCATGAATAGTCTTGTGGGGTTGCTCACGTGAATAAAGATTACTTTCATGACAAAGAGCTTGCAAGTTCAGGCATTACATATGGTTAGGGGCTGCAGGTGTGCCTGCGTGTGTCTGTGTGTCTGCTCAGAGGTGGGTGTCCTTCTTTCTAGGCAAAGAAGAGATTTTAATGAGTGACCAGGAAAAAAACCCCAAAAAACAACAAACATTTGAAAACTCAAAGTGTAAGACAAAAGCAAATAAACAATTCTCTATAACTCCTTGCATTCTTCTTCCGTAAAATTCAGGTGATTGTAAAACCCACTGTTCTCTTCCAGTCTAGATGTTTCTCTGACAATAACTTCACTCCCAGCAACTATTATCTTCCTTGAGTAAGGAACGCCTTGGTTTAGGTTATAAACAGATGGTCCTATGCCTGGACTGGTGGGGGATGCCAGTGCCACAGGTGGCACCCAGCTCCTCTGGGAAATGGCAATCTTCCCCAGGGAAAGTAGAAGGGGAGTTGTGCTTCTTTTAGCAATATCCGAATTATCCAAAGAAATGGCTTTGAAAAATATTCCAAGACTCCCTAACTGAGCTCTGATACAGATATCAGTTTTGAAGGGACAAAATTGCACTTGGACAAGTCCAGGTGTCATCCTTCAGGTATGAATAAACAAGGTGCTTCTGAGACAATCAGGTGATGGTGCCCTGGACCTCATGTGAAGGATCTGACTTCCTGACATCCAAATTAACCCTTTTCCGTACGATGAAGTATCAGAATGGGGCAGGAGGGAAAAATGTTCCTGGGACGGGAACCTCAGCTGCCTGTGCAAGCAGCCAGTGGGTTTGGTGGTGAAGGCTTAAAATCAGAGGACAAGTGATTTCCAGGAAGAAAATAAAGCTTCCACAGACCCAGGGGGTTCCAGTGGTCTTAGATTGTCCTGCAGTTCTGGATTGAGAAATAATCCTAGTTTGATCCTAGTCCTAAAGCAAAAGCCATCAACCCACTAAACGGAGAAGTTGGGATGAAAGAGGTGCACCCAACGCAGAAGCTGATTTTCTTCACTTTGCAGGTTGCTGCTGAGGGCAAGTGAGACTCTTTGAGGTCTCTGAGCCACAAGAAAAATCAAAAGTTGCTGAAGAAGTTGATTTGGACTCAATTTTCTGAGCATGGTTTTTGAGAGGTGATACAGGAACAGCTCTGGAAATTTTTATTTTTATTTTTTGGAGGTGATGTACTTAGGCAAATAACTGGATTACCAAGGAGAGATTCATGGCAACAAATACCCTTTGGAAAAAGCAGTGCTCAGACATAAAGATATAAATTAGTGCTTACCCAGCCTCCTGTAATTCACTGAAGAACCCACTCTGCCCGATGCATCAATGCTTTTTAAATGAGCCAAAGGAAAAATTCGGGTCTGTACATACCCACCTTAAAAAAAAGCCTCGGCAAATCTGTCTATGATGCCACATCTATAGGAGGCAAATTGCCTATCCTGAGAGTCTCTGACTTCTTTTTTTTTTTTTTTAAATCACCTGCTCTTAACAGCCATCCCAACTAGGTGGAGAGGAGGTCGATGTCATTTCCCAGTGGGAAATTTATCTGAAAGAGAACAGTGAAGTGGGGTCGGATGTGGTGATAAGGTTTAGAGATGTAAACAGTAATATTGGCCACTAGATCCTAGCTCTGCTATTGTGAGTTCACTCCCTGGAACCTGGGATTTAAGCACAGGTTGAATGCTGAGTTACGGCACTCAGCAGTGCTGCAGTTCTGCAGTGTAACCACCGGGAAAGAAAATGCCCCGACCTCTCTTATTGATCCTGATATATCCTTTTGTCACCAAAAAGCCCTCTTCAGTGGGAAAGTATTCTGTTGGGGCTAATAACCCCTAGTTTAAACCAGAGGCTCTACGTAGTGGGGAGAGGAGGTAGAGTCCTTCCCCTGGGACTTTGCAACACCAGCTCAGTCCATTTCTGTGCTGTCATCTCTCACAAGCTGCGTCTACATCTTCCTCCTAAGACACTTCAGGCACTTTTTATTTAAATTGGTTGATGTTGCTAATTTGGGTCATCACTTCCATGATATTTTTTCCGAGAACAGGAGAAACTGTAGAAGGCTGTCTCAGATTAGAAAGTGCACTAAGACAGCACACTATTAAATTATTGAAACTCCCTCTTTATGTTACAGGTGAAAAATATACCTTCAGTTCTAGCAGCTCAGACAGCCAAATTGGGTTGAAACAGGAGAGCCAAACTATCTACCCAATACTTTCTTAGATGCACAGTCTTAGATACAGGATGTCCACAACATGGTATTAATCAATTGATGAATACCCTAATTAATGAAACTACTAGGGGAAAATATTTGTTAAATGCTGCAGAAGAGTGCCAGAGGAAAACAGGCCACCTCTGCTACGTGGGGTGACCAGTGACAGGACAGGACAGATGGATTCCTTGAGGGTTTCAGTAGTAGGACTTCTGCTTTCACAAAACAGGAAAAAAAGATGAAGAATGGTCATGTGCGTTTTTTCTCAGCTTATTTCCTCTAGGGAGCTCCAGGTCTAGAAAAAGAGATGTTTAATCCCTCTGTGGGATGAAATTCCCACTGTGGGAAAGGTCTGTACCTGCAAAGTATCAAGAGGAGGCCACTTTTCTGCTGGCTTGGGTAAGCCCCAGAGCCTGGGCCCACATTTTCCTCGATTTCAGCCCTTCTGGGTGACCACAGCAGATACCTGGAGGTGAGAATTAGTACACTGATTTCGTCCTGAACCTCTTGGGATGAAATCAGGACCGCTCCAGGTGAGCCCTGTGCCCTGAGTGCCTTCCCCTTGCCCAGCACAGATGGAGCAGGGATGCTGTGGCCACTGTCTGAAGCTCTGTAAGCGGAGAGGCCACAGAGACGTTGGGTCTAGAGATAAACTCATGTACTGCCACTGTACCAAGGACACTCAGGAGCTCTCCTGACTCCGTGGCCCTCTTCCTTCAAGGCACTTTGCATTGTGGCCTTCTTAGGAAAATGCATAACCATGGGTGGGATTTCTGGGAAAACCCCAGCCATATGATGCAAGCCTTGATGTGAAGGAGTCCTCCCTAAACCCAGAAAAGTTTCAAAGCAACAGTTGCTACTCTTCAGTGTGGAGTGGATAATTCCTGGCACCAGCGTTTGTTCTCCCAGGGACATACGTTCATGCGCGTGGCATTTCCCTGAGGCAGCCACTTCCAGTTTTTATCCCTGGTGCTTGGGCACCCCACGCACAGACCTAGGCCTGACCCCTCTGCCTGTCATCTGATTTTGTGAAGTGTTGATCCAACCACAGCTTGGAGAAAGAGAGATCTTTTATCTTCAGGTAACCCAATTCCCAAAGATTTGCAGGGCTGAGTGAGATCGTAACAAGCCTCTGATTGTGAAACCAACTGGGGGATAAATTCTAAAAGTAGTAAGAGATTTGTCTGAACAGCAGGTCCTTCAGGCACAAAGTGCAATTTCACCGTGGATACGGGCCAGACATTTCTCTCAGGTACACCAGGCTCCTCTGTAAATCGGAAGAAATGCTTTGAAGGCGATTTCAAACACACGTGCTCCGTTACTGAAAAAAAAAGAGGAGCAAAGTTTTTCCAAGAGCTCAGGCTATTAAGTGATGATTGAGATATCAAAGGTGTGAAGCAGGTATGCAAACACGGCCCCCAAGGAATCACCAAATTACATTTCTATTGTTTTTACACTCCCCTTCTCCTGAGCTAGACCTCCCCATCTCTCTCGTGTTTGGTTATGTTCATGGCTGCAGTTTACAGTTCTGGGTTAGTCTGAATATCCCTATTGTAGCCTGGTTTGAGCCTGCCACAGACCTTTCCAAGCCACGTGACAGTCATCTAAACCACGGCATCGCACATTTTTCTGTGTTACATTTCTCCTACTGTTTCCTTTGTGTCTTGTGTTGAAAAGGAGCAAGCAACAGAGGGTAAAAAACAGGGGGGGGGGGGGTCCCTTTAATGTTGCTGCATTTATAGTTTTGAATATTTTCATTCAGTAAACCATTTAGAGATCATCTGAGCACAACAGAAAATAATTTTTCTAGTAGTAAGGTTGGGCCTGATCCAAATTCACTGGCAATAAAGAAAAGGCTCTTAGTGAATTCCATGGACTTTAAATGAAGGATTAATCCTCGGTCCTCAGACAGAGAATCTCTCGCCAACTTTGGTAGGAATTTAGTAGGAGTAAGGAATTTAGGCGTTTGCATCTTGAAATATTAATAATGGCAACAACAACAATAATAATAATAACAATAATAATAGACTAGCTAGCAGATTTTGATTATATCACACATGTTTTAACCTAAATACAGAAGTTTAAAAATTATAAATTCCTTTATTTTCTGAAAGACAATATAGCATTAGCTCACATAATATGTACAGAATCAACTGTATCATCCTAAACCTAAAGACCTCTGATTGTTTGTTCATAAACTACAAAAAGCCACTACGGAAGTGAAAAACATTTCACGAGTGGATTAAGGGAAAAATTATTACATGCCTTTTATGTGTCTAAACTTCCTTTTAGAGTCTTCTTTCTATCTGTTCTCATTGGAAATGATCTAAATTTTATTTTCCCCACCTGAGAAAGCAACGGGAACCTTAGAAGCTATGAATGTACTCCCCGGAGCTTTTCCCCTCCACTCTCCCTCCACCCTGCTAACAGTGCACAATACAATAAACAGCACTGCCTGCCCCTATAGAAGGGGGTAACGTGATGCTGTGTGGTCTGGAAAGTCATTTAAACAAGATTATATTGTTCGCAGGGTGCAGAATAACCCCGCTAGGAAACCACAGAGAAAACAAAATACAGACGAATAAAATCAGTTGAATTTTAGAAGCTTCTTCCCAATATCAGCAGGTGTGAGGGAACGGCACCAGGGAGGAAAGCCCCGCTCGGAAGGTGCCATTAGCACACCGCAAACAAACACCTCATCAGCACCGGGGCTGTTTTCTTTGGGACCTTCCCACGGTCCGCATCCGAGCTAGGACGGATTTTTAATTGGAGAAGGAGAGCGATTTTTTTTTTTTTCCCCCTGCTGGGGGCTCCTCCCACTGCCTCGGTATTTATTGCTCTACAAATTGTAACTTCCTTCTCGTTGGAGGAACGGGCCGGCCGTAAAGCAGCGGGACCGCGGAGTACCAGCACATCTCGAGTCACAGCGCCGTCGCTGCAAAACGTGTGTTTGTAAAGTTTATTACGCCTTAAAGTTGGCGAGGGTTTCTAAGAGAGGCGCTTTCAAAACTTTGCTCTTTTTTAAATTTTGTTTTTCATTTTTACATTCATTGATGTAACATTTAAATTGAAGTTGCGTCCCCATAAAGATCTTAAAACGTCCATATCCGAATACACTTATATCCTTTCTCTGAGGGAATTCGGTTCAGAGTACAAGTGCTCTGTGTGTTTACGGCGTGCACTCTGTAAGGATAAAAACATCTGTCTCAAACACTCGCCTTTACCCGGTGACTTTCCGGGAGAAACGCTGGCGTTATGGCTGAGCCGAAAGAAGGCTTACGAATACTCCGTTAGCAAGATCAAACAAAAAGAATAACAGATCCCTACCGTGTTCCATTTAAAATCACACATTTCCATAGTAGATCATTATCAGTTGTAATTCTAATTTAGTTACATACGGTCTAGAGCCTATACTCCCGCCACATTAAGTAACAGACTCAACTGCTCTCTGATTATTAGTTTGGGGCTACAAGGAGCTCTGGGGCATAATTAAAAATATTTCCAGAAAGACTCGGTAGACCACATCTGACGTCCCACCCCCTGTTAGAGTTAGACCACATCAAAGGGACCCTTTTTGTTTTCAAAAATGGTCACCAGACAACTGCAAATATACAAGAGTGGGCTTATGTTTTATTGTATAGATGTCTGACTTAAGGTTGCTCGCTATTCAGTGCTGTAGCAAGTGAGACGAGGTAGTTACGGCCCTTTGATATTTCCGTGGAGGTCGTATTCATTTCATTTGAAAGGGGTCCATTAATGATAGACCCGTAAGTGTTCCCCTCCCTAATAAGCAGAATACACATCGCCTGGGAAGCCTGTCTGTGGCAGATGCCCAGGGCGGAAGGATTTGTTAGATGATGGTGCTAATTATGAAAATGTGATCAAGATGGAAACAATTTGAGCAAAAGTCATTAACGTGTTGCTCTTCCACCCACAAGTCCTTTTGGTTTATTACTGCGGTGGGGGGCGGGAGGAGGATTTTGCGGGATTGGTGTGGGTTTTTGGCAGAGCACTGATGAGAATGCCCTTCAAATCCCGAACTGTGAAATGCCAGCTGCACATCCACAGGGCGATGCACCAGGCTCGGGGCAGATCCGGGATTTTCTCTAAAGAGATCGCAGTAATTACCGTCAGTAATTATGTTTTCTCTTCCCTTCAAGCGGTGCCGGTGAAAGCATCTTTCAGGAGACTCGTGGCACGTTAAGAGTTATTTTTCTGCTACCACTGTTGTCTTGTAGCTCGCCAGAGGTTACGAGTCCCCAGGAGACGATTTACGGTGCATCCCCTAGAGGAAGGTTTTCCAGAGAGGTTCTCGTTTTAGGGGGACCTGGAGGATTTGGCCCGCAAGCAACAACTCCCCCCCAACCCCACGCCCTCCAAGACTGGGGTCCTGCAGGTTTACGTTTTCATATTTTCATGTGTATGCAGTGCTTTAACTATTTTAATTTCCAATCAATATCCTGGGACCACTTGACTGCCTGGCAGTGGCATTGTAGGAGAACAGCAATAAAGAATTAATTGTACAAACATTTATCATCCCCAGATCAAACTCTCCTTGTGAGTCTGGGGCTTAACTTGTGGAGAAGAAAAGGGGGAGGAAGGGTGGTAATGGCGGAGAGGGTGCTTGTGGGTTTTTTATGTGTTTCCTTTTATTCCAGACGACTGTATAATGAAAAGCCTTTTAGCCTTGAAGAACTACTAAATATTAAGCACAGCTTAAAACGGGGAGTAGCTTTCGAGATAATTTCGTCCTCCTGCCATTCCTTTCAGGAAAAGGTCGTACCCCTTCCCTTATTTTCCCACTAGTAAAAGCTTCCCTTTTTAAAGAAGTCTTTAACGTGTAAGAAAATCCTCCTGCTCTACATAGGAAGGTCTTTAAAAAAATTTATAGACCCCTTCATGTTCACCAATTCCGGAAAAAAAATTATATTGATCAAGGTCAAGCGCTCGAATTCTGACGTGACTGACTTCAAAGGTGTATTTGTGTGCCCTTCAAGCACATTAATACTAATTATCTCTCAAACACTTCCCCAAAACTCCTACTGCCTGTTTCAGATGCAAATCTAATTAACGAGCTGCCTTTGAGGAGCACACAGGGACAGCGTAATTCACGGAGCTGTTGAACCTTTTGCCTTCTTTCATATTTATTTATAGGTAGCTCCATCCTACTTTGAAAGCGTGGGCAGTTGTGTGAAGCGACATGGTAGCGAACGCAGATCTGCTCCCGCTAATGAGACTTTCCAGGCACTAGAGTTAAGGAAAAGGATTAGCTCCGACTTCTTGCAGATGCATTCAGGGATGCCTATCGTAACACTTGCCGGGCGCTACTTTGTCTAAGCTGATTTGGAAATGGTGAAACCTTGAAAGCTCTGTCTAAATACTGCGTATGAGTTGTGACCGTGAACTGATTGATTTAGGAATAACTGTTTGCTCTCGACACCGGGGGCAGAGCGGGACACACACACACACACACACACACGCGCGCGGAGCAAATCCTGCCGCCTGAGTGAGAGCCACGGGGGTGCTCTGCGCCCCCATCACCTCTCGGGGGGCCGGGACCCGCACCCCCTTCCTTGCTCCCCTGCGTTTAACACGCGCGCGTCCAAGAGCCGCCTCCCGACGATGCTCGCTGGGAGCACCAGCCCACCCCCGCGGGCGCGGGGGCTGCGCGGGGGGCGGCG